>OZ012707.1:53102660-53263246 GCA_963942595.1 Cylloceria caligata | reverse complement strand
GAGGGTAAAATAGTACATAGATCGAATGGAGCAAATAAAAGAGGAACAACGGTCATCGCAGAGATAAATGATGAGGGACGAGAAATATTTCGAAAAAAAGAGGAATTAAAAATCGGATGGAAAATATGTAAAGTACAAGAGTATATAGGTATATTAAGATGCTATAAATGTTGTGGATTTTATCACATGGCGAGAGACTGTACGAGAAATGAAGTGTGTGGAAGCTGTGCGGGAAAGCATGCGACAAAAGAATGTAAAAACAATGAGAAGAAATGTGTAAATTGTGAAGAAAAAATCAAAATGTTCAAGATTAAGAATATAAAATCAGATCACTCGGCATACGATAAAAATTGTGAATGCTATAAACGCGAAATAGAGAAACAAAAAAGTAAAATTTTATGCAGTATATAGCAACCAAAAAATAGAAATAAGATAAATAACTTAGTGTATCAACATAAAATTAAGAACAAGAAAAATAATATAATTTGTCTGAATGCACAAGGCTTTTTAAGACATAAGAATGAAATAGAATTGTTGTTAGTAAATAAATACAATCCAATAGTACTAGGGCTTACAGAAACACATGTAACGGAAGATCATGAGCTCTACATTGATGGGTACGTATGTATAAGAGAAAACTCAGAAAGTAATAGAACAGGGGGGGTATTAATATATATAGATAAGAAGGCTAAATTCAAAGTATTATTCAGTAAATCCTATGATAAAAATTGGTGGGCAACTGCAATAAAAGTTAAGGAAAAAAAATTTAACTTTAAAGGGATAATTACAGTTATCTATCATTCGCCAAACAGTAGTGATGCAAGTTTTGTGGATTTTCTAGAAGAAATATGCAATGAGGATGTGTTGAATGACAACGTAATAATTATGGGGGATTTCAATATCGATATGAAATTAAATAATTATAGACAAAAGAGAGTAACGAGAATTATGAATGAAGCGGGGCTACAACAACGAGTAGAAGAACCAACAAGAATAGTAAGGAACTCAGAAACAATAATTGACTTAATGTTTTCGAATATGGACATTGAAGTATCAGTTTAGCATGAACCCAAAATAACGGATCATTCGGCGGTAGTTGCGGAATGGACTGCGGAGGTAGGAGAAGGAATAAAAAGTGATAAAATTGTCATTTATAGAGATTATAAAAATATGGAAACACAGCGATTTAGAAATTTAATAAAAGAAAAAGTGAATTGCATTAAAGGAGAGAACATCGATTGTATGGCGAATGAAATAGTGGATAATGTAGTTGCGTGTTTGGATAAAGTAGCACCGAAAAAAGAAGTAAGAATAAAAGAGAAATGGAAAGGGAAACAGTGGTTCTCGCAAGAGATTAATCAAATGATTAAACAAAGGGACGAAGCATATAGATTGGCGCGAACAAATGAGAATGAGCAATATTGGGAAGTGTTTAAAAAAATAAGAAATAGAATAGTTGACGTATGCAGGAAAGCAAAACGAAGGCATTTAGAAAATAAATTAGATAGAAACAAAAATGATCCCAAGAGAATGTGGCAAGTATTGAAAGAAATGTTGAAAGGAAAGGTAGTAGATAGGGAATATAAAGAGATACAAGATGGGGATAAACTAATAAGAGGGGCAGAGAAAATACCAAATGCTTTTAATATTAGTATGTTAAACACTATAAACGACATGTGTGACCCGGAAAATGAGGAACAAGATATAGCAACAATAAGGATGCAAACCAGAGAGGTAATGGAAGAGTTTAAAAAAGTAACGAGAGAACAGATAAACAAAATAGTGAGACAATGGGACAGTAAAGCAGGTACGGAAGAGGGTATAACAGTTGGAATATTTAAAATTATTGTTGAAGAAAAAGGGGATGAGATGTGTTACTTAATAAATAAATCATTTGAGGAAGGGAAATTCCCAGATAAATGGAAAGAATCAATAGTGGTGCCAATCCCAAAAGTGCGAGGAACAATAAAAATAGAAGAATTTAGGCCAATAAACAAGCTACCAGTGTACGAAAAGTTAATAGAGATCACAGCGCAGAAACAAATAGTGCAACACTTGGAAGATAAGGGGCTAATAAATGAGTGTCAATCTGGATTTAGGGAAAAGCATTCATGTGAAACAGCGTTACAATGGATAATTTCGGACTGGAAAAGTATGATAGGGAAAGGAGAAATGATAGGGGTAGTGTTCTTAGATCTAAAAAGGGCATTCGAACTTGTCAATAGGAATATTCTCATAAAGAAAATCGAAGGGTTTGGCATAAAAGGAAAGGTATTAAAGTGGTTTAAAAGTTACTTAGAAAATAGGACACAAAGAGTGAAAATAAATGGGTTACTATCAGACTCGATAAAAGTAGAGGTGGGGGTGCCACAGGGATCAGTGCTAGGACCATTGTTGTTTCTGATATATATAAATGATATTATGGATATAATTATAGATGAATGTACAATAAGACTATTTGCGGATGATGCGATTATATATTGCAACAGGAAATCGAGTGAAAAAATTAACAAAACATTAAATGAACAAATGGAAAGAGTGGATGGATGGTTAAGAGAGAATAGACTACAACTGAACGTCAAGAAAACAAAAGTTATGCTGGTGAGAAGTGTAAGGAAAAACGTAATGGAGAGTAATATAAAAATTAAAATGCGAAAAAAAACGCTGGAAATAGTAAATGAAATTAAATACTTAGGGATAATAATAGACAAAAATATGAACTTTGCTGCACACGTGGAATACATGAGTAAAAAAATAGGGGCAAAGTTAGGTGTGATGAAAAGGATAGGAACAGATCTGTCAATGGGAATGAGATATGTGGTATATAAATCGACCATAGCACCAATATTTGAATACTGTGCATCGGTGTTAATAGAGGCAAATGCAACGAAATTGCAGCATCTACAAAAGATGCAAAACCAGGGAATGAGAATAATACTAAGGTGCGGCAAATATGCGAAAATTAGTGATATGAAGGAGGCACTGCAGTTTATGTCAATAAAAGAAAGAATTGAGCTTAATATTTGTATACTAGTTTATAAGATGGTAAATGGATTATGTCCAGGGTATTTAAGTAACGAAATTGAATTGAGACGGAATGCAAAGTCCAGAATAACGCGACAACATGGTAATGTGTATATAGATAAATGTAAAACGAGTTATGAACAAAAGACTTTAATGAATGATGGAATAAAAATGTTTAATGAATTACTGAGGGAAATTAGAAATGAGAATAGACTGATAATTTTCAAGAAATTGATAGCGAAATATATAAAGGAGAGGGCGAGGGGGGAACTGGGGAACGGGGGGCGCGAAGGAATAAATTGTGAATAGAAATAAGGAAACGAATATAGTTATAAGAGTGAAGTTGCTGTGTTTTTCATTGTAATGATATTACATACATGTAGCAATATATGCTAAATAAATGTCTTTCATCATCCTCTCTCTCTCTCTCTCTCTCTCTCTCTCTCTCTCTCTCTCTCTCTCTCTCTCTCTCTCTCTCTCTCTCTCTCTCTCTCTTTCTGTGAGTACACGTTAACGTCTAATTTTTTCGCTCCTTCTTTCTTGGCACGATTCTGCTCCATTCTGCCCGTGGGGCGTTTTGTTTCAGGACGTAAGCACGCACTTATTTGCTTTTCATCGAACACAATTAGAAATTCACTAATTAACAAACGAACACTGATGAAACTCGATGAAAAGTTTGATGGATTTTTCGATTTCTGGGAACACTGAAATTTCGCTGAGCCGTTCTCAAGGTCCTGTTCACCGCGCATGTGCTCTCTCTCTCTCAAACCCATGGCACATCATCTATCGCGCAAGTTTGCTGTCATCGCTGGAACTCTTTACTTCACCGCTATACCACTGTCACCACTGAAGTAGTTATCGTCGACAGCATTCTACCGTCTGCTCCCAGCACACATACGCATCTCATAGCCTTGCAGGACTATCGCAGAGTCTATGTGGTGGTGTTTACTTCAGGTATTTTGATCGGCGCTCTCACAAGTACTGACTCTGTTATAGTGTGTACATCTTTCGAGCTCTTTCGCCTACACTATAGATTGATAAATCATATACAATCATCGCACCGTTCTAACTTCAAACATTAGTTTATCTTATAACAGCCGATTGTTAGGAGTGCAATTGTCGATATTATTTATCTGCATGTCGAATTTAAATTTAAAATGCGATAAATGCAAAAAAACTATTGCTAATAATAAGATTTCATGTATATCTTGCTCCAAATCATTTCACCCAGGTTGTGCTAGGTCATATCTTTCATTTAAATCAGCTAATACTTGCTGCGTCTTAAATCTATTTAAAATGCCCAACTTAACACGCTCGCCACCCGCGTCGCCACTTGTACTATCTTCAATGTCTTCCTCTGCCGGTACGCTTATCCCTCAGCGGCTAACACACCAGAGTACACAATTAAACTATGATTCGTCAACTGATTTGTTAGCTGTTGAATCTGCTTCTACATCGCAACCACCTATAACCCAACATCAAAATCCTCAGGTGTCAGAAAGAGATTTATCACTTGCCTTAAATAAAAATCTTAGTGCCTTTATTGCTGAACAAACTTTAGTCAATATTGATCATACAACAAAACTAAATTGTATTGAAAAGCATACAAGTATACTCAAGGCCCATGATGAAAGAATTGCACAGCTTGAAACAAATTATGCGCAATTATTACAACAAAATATTAATCTATCACATGAGCTTCACTCAACTAAGGCTAGTACCGCGGTTCCACTCCCTACTGAAATCACAGTATCTGGAGTGCCTTTAGCAATAAATGATTCTGCAGAGCAAGTAGTGGAGAAAATTTTCAAGGCCCTTGGTATACCGAACGTCCTAAGCGATGTTCTTGAAATTCGAAGTCTCGATAAAAAGAAAAATAATCTACATAACGAGCCAAGTAATGTCAGTGCTGATAACTTGAAACAAATCACTTCAAAATCTTTCGTTATCACTCTCAAATCGCACCAAGTCAGAGAGCACATTATCAAAATAAAGAGATCTAAGAAAAATTTGACTCTCAGAGAAGTGTTTGGGCTGGACCAACACGGACTTGTCTATGTAAATGAGTTTCTTCCACCCGCACTCTATCGTCTACTACGTCTCGTTAAAGCTCGTGCTTCTGAACGTAATTATAAATACGTATGGTCTCGTTCAGGTTCCATATTTGTTTGCAAGGATGACAGTCAGACACCAATCATCGTTTCAACCGAGGCTGATCTAGATAAATTGATCTGACTGTCTCCTAATAGTCAAAATTGCTTACCCCTCACACACTCAATATCGCATTTAGAAATAGCTCAGTTGAATGTTAATTCCTTGCGAGGGCCTATGGAACTAATTCAATCAACTATACTCGAGCGCAAATTCCATATTATCTCGTTGAGCGAAACGTGGCTCCATTCGTTTGTATCGGATAACTTGTTACGGACAGAAGGATATTTCCTCATTCGCAATGATCGAGAAGGAAAAGAAGGTGGAGGAGTTGCTTGCTTTATACACAAGTCCCTAAAAGCGAAAGTATTAATGGCATCACCAAGTCAATATTCAAATGCACCTGAATATCTAATTATCGAAATTACTGGATCTAACGCCAAGAAGCTTCTTTTTGCTTCAGTATACAGACCACCAAAAGCATCAATGCTAGGGAATTTTGTCGAAGCTTTATGTAATTTCTCTCACAACTATGAAAATATTATAATAGCAGGTGATCTTAATTGTAATTTAGCTAGTAATGATTATGAATCAATTTATCTACGCCAATTAGCCTTCTCCCTTTCACTACATATTGTTGAATCCGCTACAACCCACCACACGGTGACTTCGGATTCCTGGATAGATGTATTCCTAATCGATAGTGAAGAAAAAAACTATCTTATGTTAAATCTAAGGCTCCGTTTATAGCTGGACATGACCTATTAGAACTACATTATAACTTTGAGGTGGAACCTACTATCGAGCGTAACATTACACGGCGAGTCTACAATAATTTCAATGATAGAGGCTTTCTGAATTTTTTATCGAATAAACTGAATTCTTCGGGACTTAGTGATTTCAACTCGAGATTCAGCACCAATTCGAGTTCGGGTATTATACCTGATTATATAAACACGATAGTTGATCTATTGTCTGGAGCATTTCTAGAGTCTCTGAATAAATTTGCGCGTCTACGTACTTTCTGTGTTCGTCGTCCTCCGGCACCTTGGCTCACACAAAATTTGAGAGAACGCATGGCTCAGCGAAATTTATTGTATACGCGTGCACGACGATCTAAAAGCGTACTAGACCTTTCTATCTTCAGGGAGTATAGAGACAAGCTTAAGAATGACTTAAGACATGCGAAAAGTGAGTACCATATTCAGAGGTTGTCAACCATAACAGATCCAAATAAATTGTGGAAAGAGCTAGCGACTCTTGGTTTAGCCAAGTCGTCTTTAACATCACCACTCAATTTCTTTCAACCAGAAGAGCTCAATTCTTTTTATTCTGCTGTATCCAGCCAATTACCGCCTTGTTCATACGATGAGTTTCGCACGATAAGTTCATTAATTCAACCAGTTCGCCCTTTATTCAACTTTGCAGAAATCACGTCCAACCAAGTACGATATATTATCTCTACCAACGCTAGTTCTAAGTCATATGCAGCTGGTCCAGATGGTATTTCTCTGTTCCTAATAAATAAGTCTATCGAGGTTTCGTGCTCACTACTAACAGCTATGCTTAACCATTCTTTGCAATCATCTAAGTTCCCTCAGTGTTGGAAAAAGGCTTTTCTTCGACCGTTATCCAAAATTAAAACACCCCTTTCCCCGTCTGATACTAGACCGATAGCTAACCTTAGCGAACTTTCAAAAGTACTTGAGAGATTGGTTCATAAGCAGATCACTGACTGGATTGAGTCGAACCAAGTTTTTGATCCACGTCAATCGGGATATCGTAGTGGTCACAGTACTCAAACAGCATTACTACGTATATGTGACGATGTGAGGCGCAATGTGGATGAAGGGCGTATTACCATTCTAATCTTATTTGATTTTAGCAAAGCATTTGACACTGTACCACACTTACAACTTCTTGCAAAATTAAAAAAAGTGGGCCTTGCAGAACCAGTTCTAGATTGGATTTTTTCATATTTAACTGGAAGAACTCAAGCAGTTATTGACGTCCATGGGACTTCCGCCTCTTGGTTACCTACTACAGCAGGCGTACCGCAAGGTTCTGTCCTAGGTCCACTTCTTTTTTCTCTTTATATTAATGACATTAGCACTGCACTTCAATACACACAGCACATGATATTTGCTGACGATACGCAAATATATCTTAGTTGCCTCCCGTCTCAAATAAATCAAGGAATAAAGTTAATTACTGAGGACGTTCAAGCCATTGCCAACTTTGCAATTTCAAATGGTCTAAAACTAAACATTGCCAAATCAAAAGTTCTTATATTCGGTAGCAATGCGTATACACGCGAACTTGATTTCTCAATGTTACCACCGGTTTCGTTAAATGGAGTGAATATTCCATTCGTTACTGAAGCTAGGAACTTAGGAGTGATCATGCACAGTAATTTATCTTGGAAACCTCATGTTTTACATATCTCACAAAAAGTTCACTTTGCTGTATATAGGTTAAAATTTCATCGCATGGCCCTTTCTCAAGAATTAAGATCATCATTGATAATTGCCTTAATTTTTCCATTATTAGACTACTGCTGCCTAGTTTATAACAATCTGACTGAGGAATTGAATTTAAAATTAGAACGTCTCATCAATTACTGTATACGTTTTGTTTTCGATCTTCGATGCGAAGCTCATATCACTCCGTACAGGCGACAACTTGGCTGGCTTACAGTTAAATCGCGGCGTCTGTATTTTCTTGGTATTTCAATATATAACATTACACATCAGAAAGCTCCAACATATTTATTGGCTCTGTTCAGTCAACAGAAGGATACTCCCGAACGTCAGTTAAGGAGACCTCGATCGACTTTTTCAGTGCCTAAGCATCGCACAACTACTTACAGAAACGCATTTTCTCTTTCTGGCATTTATTTTTGGGAGAGCTTACCATCGCATATCACTTCGTCTTCAAGTCTAGAACTGTTTAAGATTCGTCTCCATACTCACCTTTTCAATCATGTTGGTGAAAATTAGTTTTTATTTTGTTCACGATAGCATAGTGGCAGTACAGTGATAGTCAATATCAATTTGCAACCTATAACATAGATCCATCGTTATTCGTATTTTTTTTTTAAATAATTTTTAGAATTACCTATAAGTTAGAATTACCTATAAGTATTTTTTTTTAAATAATTTTTAGAATTACCTATAAGTTTACTATTATACGATCCTTATTGTTTTAACTGCATTTTGTATAATTCAAACTCATCAGATTTAACATAGTTTATTCCAGTTTATAAAAATACCATTGTCATAAATATTTGCCAAAGGTCAACCAAGGCATAATAAAACAATCAATCAATCAATCTCTCTCTCTCTCTCTCTCTCTGGAGCAAAGCATGGACCATAGGGGCGACTTCGACGAGTATCGGTACTCCACTTGCAAAAAAGCAATCAAACGCCAGGTAGTACGATGCAAAATAGGTCCGAAACTTTTTTACCACCCAGGGTGTGTGAATAAGCATAAAATAATGGATAGGAATCGTGAGCTAGTACAGTGCAAGGGTCCATTTGATACATTCAATGCAGAAGATAAACTTCTGAAGACAGTGTCGCCGACAACAGGTGGAAGCAGAGATCGATTGGCATCGACTGGAGCGATGGGAGGAATCAGAGGTATGACTTCATCGATAACAGTTGACGCAAAAATAGACTGGCTGATAAAAACAGTGAAAGCAATGAAGGACGAAATCGCTTGCAAAAATGAAATAAAGAAGATGATCCAAGAGATAATTGGTGCAGAAATGGGAGGTGTGAAACAACAGAGGAACTGAAAATAATGATATGATGAATGATAATTAAGGTTCGAACACCGCAAGGGTAACCTACAGCGATGTAGTGAAACGAAGAAAAAGGTAAAGGTGACCATCATCAAACCAAAAGTGCAACAGGAAAGCGAAAAAACTAAAAGAGAGATAAAAGAGAAGGTGGATATAAAGAGTAAGGCGGTGGGAATAACAAAACTGAAAAAAGGCAGTAATGGTACTGTGATTTTGGGATATGAATCGAAAGAAGAAAGTTAAATACTGAAGGCTGCAATGCAGGATGGAATGGGTGAGGGTTTTACAGTTACTGAGTCAACGCAGATGAATGCGAAGATAAAAATAGTAAATGTGGAAGAAGATGAATCTAAATTGACCGATGAAGAACTAGTTGACACAATTAAGAAGCAGAATGAGATAGAAGAAACCGAAGGAAGGGAGATGAAGATCGTGAAAAGATTAATGAAGGGAAGGGAACAGGAGCGAAACAGAAGAGGAATCGACCATGGATCAATAATACTAGAAGTAGATGAAGTAATTCACGAGGAGCTACTGAGAAAAGGTAAGCTCGGCGTGGAATGGAGAAAATGTCCGATTTTCAATCACGTCAACGTAAAGCGATGCTTCACGGGACTATTATCATATAGCGAAGAATTGTACAAGAGAAGAAACCTGCTACAAATGTGCAGAAAAACATAACGCAAGATAGTGTACAATAAATAAGAGTAAGTGTGTAAACTGTACGTTTAAAAACCAAACGTACAATCTGAAGATAAATGTAGAACATAGTGCACTCGACCGGGAATGTCCAACATACAAAAGAGCCTTGCAACAGGAAAAGAAAAGAACGGGCTGGATAGAGTAGCAATCACAGAAGGAAGAGACGATATGGTACACGAATGCGCATAGTGTTTTAGGACAGAACGATGAGATACGACACCAGGCGGTTGACAGAATGAAACCTGCAATCATAGCGTTATCGGAGACGATGGTGACTGCTGAAATCGGGGACAGTGAAGTATATATGCCGGGTTATAGTGCAATTAGGTGCGATGCAGAAAATAGAAACACGGGGGGGGGGGGGGCATAGTATACGTAAGAGATGGTATCGAATAAATATAGTAAGGAAGAATAAAATTGAGTCAAACTGCTGGAGTGTAGCAATAGAGGTCGATGAAAAGATATATAAAGGAGTTATCATAGTGGCGTACCATTCACCGAGTGCGTCAGATGCGGAATTTATAAGATTCCTAGAGGATATAACTGAAGAGTTAACAATAAAAGGAGATTGTTTAATAACAGGAGAGTTTAGCATAGATGTCAAGGGAAACTCGTTTCATAGAAAACTACTAATATTAGGAATGTTAAGCTTAGGGATGAAACGGTACGTAAACGAGCCAACGAGATAACGCAGGATAGTCGAAAAATTATTGATATTGTATTTGCAAATACAAGCGTGCAAGTGCATGTGGAACACGAACCAAAAATAATAGACCATGCTCGGAGAAATGTAGTATTAGGAACGAGCAATACAGAGAGTAAACAGAGAGAATATAATACCAGGAACTATAGTAAAATTGACGTGACAGAGTTTACAACAGTGTTGAAAAACTCCGTGCGACAATGGACAGATGGAGATATAAATCGAAAGGCAAAGATATTTGTCGATAGTATAGTGGATACTTTGGACATAGTAGCACCAAACAAGGTAATTAGCATTCCAGGCGTATGGGAGGGTAAAAATGGTACTCTGATGAGATAAGAAGGGCAGCGTGTGAAAGGGATAATGCTTATAGGGAAGCGATTCACGAGGGAAAGGATGATAACTGGGAACAGTTTAAAGTAGAAAGAAATGCAGTAGTCAAATTGATAAGGAAGAAGAAAAAAGAATATTACGAGAATATGATAGACTACAATAAGAACAACCCTAAAAAAATGTGGAAAACTTTGAAAGAACTTATTAGAGGGGGACCAGCCAAAAAAAGAGAAATGGGAATTATACATTTTGAAATATTGGATGATATGGCGGAGACAAGGACGGTTGACAAATTTAATGTGTTTTACGTTGAAAGTATTGTATTAATAACATAGTAAGCTCAATAGAAAGAGATGCATCTGGATGGCCAGGTAGCAGAAGAGTAGATAGGCTAGGCCGGTTCAAGCACACCATCTGGGCAGGTGTAAATTTACCTGTGCTCGTTCGATAATTATCCTAGAAACCAACTTTACCCACAGATGGTAATGACCGCCTGGCGATATTTATCTTATGTCGAAATTTCTGTCTGCTAGATGACGCTACAGTCGGTTAGATCATGATCGATATTTCCACAATGGTTGCATGGTATCCTGTTAGATATCGCGAAGTTCTATGTAGACTTACTGTAGTCGTGTACTGATCCGCCTCTCCTGCAGTCGGTAACTCACTAGATCATGGTCGATAAATGCGCCTGCATCTACCTTACCAACGAGCACACTGTATCGATCTCTGTAGATAAGTGATCTACTAACTCACAGTGAGACCTCGCGGGGTATTTGGGACTGGGATATCCTGATATCGGGATATTCGGAGATTCGATACCTTTGTTGATAATTTACCGACAGTCAGAAATTATTTTACGTCGGTGATTATCTGACGTCGGTACTGTTATAGATGGAGCCACAGTCGGATTCTATAGATCACGCTCGATATCCATGGTAAGGGAGACTTTATCATGGTAAGGCAGACGTTATCATGACAAGACAGACTTTCGCTCTGCTGTCATCGCTTTCGGATAGAGCGCACCACAGGAGGATTCGAAAGAATTCGAGATAAATACATTTAGTATATAAGGACTTGTTTTTATTTTTTAATGTTACAGATAATGCATTTAATCTAATTAAAACTCTCAACGGTAGATTAATATACAGTAGCGGACAAAAGTTTAAGACGGAGAGGAAAAAAAAAGTAATCCTTCATTTTTTTATGAAAAGAATTGACTCAGTGGATTTTTTGTTGTATTAGCTAATTAATCATTAATTCATATATTTATTACATAAATTCAATTTTGCGCGTAACAACATTAGATACAATAAACAAAGAAAACATAAATTTGTTTGATATCTTCGGGGACAAAAGTTTAAGACTATACGTAAAAAAATATTTTTTGGTAGAAAATATACAGATATTTTCCTCCCTTCAATACTTTGTCCACAGTCCATTATTTTTTATCACATCAGCACATCTTTGAGGCATTGAATCAATTAATTTTTTGCAGTCGTCCACAGTTGTTTCATTCCACGTTTTTTCAACCAAAGAGTACAAATCGTCAAAATTTTTTGGTTTATTTCTTTGAACCCTTCTTTTTATGGTACACCATAAGTTTACAATTGGATTTAAATCCGGCGACTGCGACGGCCACGGTAATAAAGTGATTTTTTCATCTTGAAAAAAACTTTTCACTACCTGAGCCGTATGCTTTGGGTCATTATCTTGTTGATAAATAAAATTATCACCCATATTTTCGTAGGCATACGGTAACATAGTATTTTTCAATATATCCAAGTATTGAAAACGGTCCATGATTCCATTAATTCGGCGTATTGGTCCAGGACCATTGCGAGAAAAACATGCCCACACCATTACGTTTCCACCTCCATGCTTAACTGTCGGTAAAACACATCGAGGATTTAAATCTTCGCCAATTCGACGTCTTACATACAGTATCCCGTCAGAACAAATTCGGTTGAATTTGGATTCGTCCGAAAATAGCACATTTTGCCAATCCTCACTTGTCCAATGCCGATGAGCCTTAGCAAATTGCAGTCGTAATTTTTTATTCTTTTTACTGAGCATCAGCTTCTTCCGTGGCTTTCGTGCTTTCAAATTGAATTCGTCTAATCGTCTTTGGACAGTTCTTACACTTATTTGTGCATTATTATTACTGGATATTTCAGCTCTGATATCGACTGCTGAACGAAAACGATCTCTCTCGCTTAATCGATGAATCCGACGATCCAGCGTTGGCGTGGTTTTCCGCGGTCTACCGTTTTTTGGTCGATCAAAATAGTCCCCAGTCTTCACAAACTTGTACCACGCTTGCTTACAAGAAGTTTCTGATCGATTCATTTGAGTTGCAATTGAAGAAAATGTCTCATTTTGCTTCCGTAGAGACACGATTAGTTTTCGTTCAGTTGATGACAAATTACGGGCTTTACCCATACTCTTTTCGTACGTACTTAAACTTAAGACACTGGATTATACACCACAAACTATTTACAGTATTAATATATCAAATTATTGCGTGGATCGACTACGGGTATCTTGTTCGACAGATCGTCTTAAACTAATGTCCGCTGTTTACAGATGGTTGGAAGAAAAAAAAATTGTATAATCTATATTGTTTACATTTGACGACCGAGACTTCTACATTATGAAGGTCAAACGTACACATGTATTGTAAAAAAACAAGAAGCCGAAGGAAACGTTAGTACTTGTATGACAGATCTATGAACCAAATTGTAATTCATCGTCTTAAACTTTTGTCCGCTACTGTATATATCTTACAGGTAATACATTTAACCTAAAAAATTCTTAACTATAGATCTTAAATATCTAACTATGAGGGTGATGCTGATTGGATACAAATGTTTTATACACGTTTGATTACATCACCACTTATTACATTATAATCAACCATTCGATCATGTAACATTAAACGGTAGGCCGTGGTTCCCGCCGGAAAATTTGTCTTAGACTCAAATTCTAGACGAACATCTACTGGCGCTTGTTTTAATGCGTAATTCTGTTTTGAACAATCAATTACAATTAATGGAGCATAGTCGATAAAGTTTTTTCTCGTTAGCAGGGGTTCGAGATCTCTGTTGTAGTATACGGCTTGAAAATTGGCATACATGTTGTACAATACAGAGTATTGATTGTGATTCACATCAAGATTGAGGTTACCGTATGGATAATGTTATGAGTTAAGAAATAGCTTCACATTACCAATATTGCAGTGATCGAAGTAACTAGGATTTGCATTTTTAACCATTCTCCGATTGGTTTGGAAACCTACAATTACAAAACGGGGCTTTTCCAATTGATTCGATGTTTTGACTGTCCAATTATGTTTCGTTGTGCTTGGAAGCAGGGGATACTCATACATTTCCCAAGTGCGAAAACTCATAGTGATGTCGCTTTTAATCTGACTATATAAACGTATTTTATACTTGTCTGACAACATCACATATGGCATCAGCCACTCAATTCGTATAAGGTCTTGAAATCCTCGTAACCACCAGCTGCAAGATCAGTCTGCACAACTGCGTCAGTATCCGTTCGCGATCTCGTGACAATGAGCTCGTGTTTTATATTGATAATGATTTTCTGATAGTCTTCAGCAAATCCAAGTATCAAGGAGAGTGGCATACAAACATCAAAGTGGCCAGTATCATTAGTGAGCTGTTTGGTTTCCTCGACGTCAAGCCAACCAGCATTTTCAATCATTGCGCTTCCACCAGGATTGAAGGATGCGTAGCATTTCATGAGGCTAGTTATACCAATATTCTTACATCTATCAATCTCAATGGCATTGATCTCGTAGCGAATTTCCTCAAACAGATGTAAAATGGCATTGTTCACCAGCTTTGTTGCTGTCACAGCAGCACTGGACGCTTTCAAAAATTTACCACACACATGTAGAGTACTTCGTGAGGGCAAGAGACATAGATCTTGATGTTGAATGGATATGCGGATTTCATCACTGTTATTGAAGGTTGATGTATAAGGTTGATGTGCATGTATCTCATAATGCGCTACGGATTCGTCGAATGCGACGGCTGATTGCACGTGTAACCCCCCCTCCATTGCAGCAAAATATTACGCACGTTATTTTCTGCCACCAACAATAACTCGAAGCCCTAGACTTTTTAGGAATTGAGCGTTGCGACGTGTGATCGTCTTGAGGGCTCGAACGTGACTGGTTGCTCGATGACATTTTAGTTCTCTTTTATATGCCTTCTCCACGTTATTATTATTATTATTATTATTATTATTATTATTATTATTATTATTATTATTATTATTATTATTATTATTATTATTATTATTATTATTATTATTATTATTATTATTATTATTATTATTATTATTATTATTATTATTATTATTATTGAAGATGATTCCATGATTAGCTATTTGGCTTCTTAAATGTGTAGTCTTATGATGATAACTTCACCGCGAAAATTAACTAGTTCTTCGTCTTGATCGACTATGCGTAATTGCAGATGATCAATGATCCTCACGGCTATTGGAAGGTAAATGACGTGTGATGGAACTTCAATGATCTTATACCCCGGTGGTACTGCCGGGAAGAATTCATGGATCGTATAAACTTTATGCTCATTGATGTATGCTCCTGAAGTAATATTGCACTCAACTCGCAATGCATTGATTTTCAGAATAGCAACAGGTAATTCTGAGCTATGAGAGATATAAGCAGGTAACTCACGATGTGTAAAACCAAGTAGTCTAGCAATCGAGTCTTGCGGACGAAAATCAATGTTTTCACTGCACTTTATCACGCTTCGTAGAGTATTGTTATTAGGCTTCAAACTAATGGTAATATGTTTTAGATGCAAGCTGTTCTTGCAAGTACACATCAATGTCTTCAATCCGTAACTTCCTGTAGGTAACACAATCACTTCTTTACCCACATAGATCTTGTTTTTCCCAGTATCGACGTTGGGTATATAATTAAAAGATAGTAAAGGGTGGTTAAATTTTAGGGGCCGATGTTGAATGTGAACCACACCTAAGCGTCAAGTTTTTTTCTGCATTTCATTTGACATTTCTCAATTTCAGACTAACTTAATTTGAACCATGAAAAGATACACAATCGAGCAACGCGTTAAAGTTATTCAGGTTTATTATGAAAATGGGCGTTCAAATCAAAATGCATATCGTGCACTTCGTGATTTTTTCGGTCAATTTAATCGTCCAAATGTGCGTACAATCGGAAAAATCGTGCAAAAATTTGAGCAAACCGGGTCTGTAGGAGATATTAAAACACCAGTGCATGCTCATACAGCTCGTACTGCAGAAAATATTGCTGCTGTTCGCGATAGTGTGGCTGAAGAGCCGTCCACCTCAACTCGTCGTCGTGCCCAACAATTGCACCTCTCACGCTCGTCGTTGATGAACATTATGCATAAAGACTTGCATTTACACGCTTATAAGGTGCAATTGACTCAAGAACTAAAGCCTCTTGACCATTCCAAACGTCGTCAATGGTCAGAATGGTGGCAAGAAATGGCAACAGTAGATGATCAATTTTCGAAGAAAATCATCTTCAGTGATGAGGCACATTTTCACCTCAGTGGATTCGTCAATAAGCAGAATTGCCGCATTTGGGCGAATCATAATCCAAGAGTGATTGTCGAAAAACCAATGCACCCACAAAGAGTGACTGTTTGGTACGGTTTATGGGCTGGCGGCATCATCGGGCCGTATTTTTTCCAAAATGAGGCCGGTCAGGCAGTTACTGTGAATGGTGTTCGCTATCGTGAGATGATAACGAACTTTTTATGGCCCGAATTGGAAGATATGGATGTGGGCGATATGTGGTTTCAACAGGACGGTGCCACTTGCCACGCAGGTAACGAAACAATGGCTCTTTTGCGCGACAAATTCAATGGCCGTGTTATCTCACGTGGTGGCGATGTCAATTGGCCGCCAAGATCATGTGATTTGACACCGTTGGACTTCTTTCTTTGGGGTTATTTGAAAGAAAAGGTGTACGTCGATAAGCCAGCAACAATTCAAGAGCTAAAGGATAAGATAATTCGGCACATTAACGGCATAGAACCTCAATTATGCCTAAGCGTCATCGAAAATTTGGACCATCGGATGGAGGTGTGCCGCCGAGGTCGCGGCGGCCATTTGGCCGATAATTTGTTCCATACATAATTGAACCATACCATATTATCATAATAAAAAGAATTGACAATAATTTCCTAAATAATTTGTGTTTTATTCAAAATCAACATCGGCCCTTAAAATTTAACCACCCTTTAATTCCACTAGCCCAAGGTGATGGTTCTTGCTAGATGAGAGCTCAATTGGTGGAAAGTATGTGCCTCTAATATAGATGATGTTCCAAACAAGCTGAGAGTCAATGAATCTCCCATGATGGTTCACACTAGACTGATACGATAAGCACCCTTACAAATCCTTATATAAGAATTGTAGGCATAAGTGCCTACACTCATATGTATCAAAATTTTGATATCTCTTATGATTATACTTGATAACATTATCGGGACTGACATAATCCATTAGATCGTGTGGAGTCTGAAGATCAACAAAACTATGAAAGTAATCAACATTTCGGCCATTTTTCCGACAAGCCACCCAATGAGTACCTGGGCCATCTTTATCGTCGAGATTAATTATTCCAGATTCATGACAATGCGGTGCATACGATGGTAAGTCGTTTCTCATAAATACACCACGAAAATTAGGAATTTCACGTGCACACTTGAGTAGATCAGCGTCTGTCAGAGCACGGTTTGGCAGTCTTACTTTGAAGTTTTTTTTTTTATTTGCTCCGAAATGAAAACCAAATCCTCTTTTTGTGCGGCTTTAGATAGAGACCTTTACCTAGCGCGATAGCCTCAATCGTCTTATTATGCCTTTGACTTTCCGCCAATTGCTGTGTTGCAGCTTTCGCATCATTTACAGCTTTTACTATTTCAGCAGCGCCACCAGCCACTGCGCCAGTTGCACTTATCCAGCAAATAGTAGAATAAGAAGAGGCAAAAATTCTCCAACTTTTTTCGGTACTGGCAGAATACGAGGCACGCGTATATTTTTTTTCCCACCAGCTGTCTTGACAGCAGCACGAGCACTTTTTAGTGCCGATCGAATGATTTCTTGCGTGTTAGAACCTGTCGATTTTGAGGCAGCTTTAATTATTTTGGAAAGCGTAGTTGGAGGTTTGGTCTTCCTCTTCCTCTTCTTTATACCCATGCCACGCTTAGCCTTTATCTTCATGGCGTTTGTAACAGCGTAGGCTGCAATCTTTTCACTTACACGAGCGTCGTTTGAAAATACGCGATGCCAAGCCTTGTCAGCTAAAATTTTATCGGCCTTGTTGCGATCCTCAATGTTTTCACGATTCTGTGAGTATGCGATATCGTGTTCCTTGCAGGCTGCGTCTAGAGGATTCATCCCAGGATCACCACGAGCAAGACGTTCCGCTAGTTTCGTGCCTGATCCACAGTATTGATAGCCCGGTAAATGAAGCTCGATAGGTAGTTTGTTGAGGACTTTATTCAGCAGGCCGCAACCTTTAGGCATGATGCTTACACTAGCAAGAGCAGTGAACGAATGAGGTTCAGTGTAAATAAGCACAGTATTTATACCCTAAACCATCAGTCGCTGTCAACATGGATTTCAGAGAGCAACCGCTCTCGCTGCCGGTAATGAATTTTGATAGGCTAGCTGAAAGGAAAAAAGTACGCACACGTCATGGTCCACTATTACCCAACAGTATCCGAGCAGTTTTTTGTGGCCCATCAAATTGTGGAAAGACCAATGCATTGCTGATTCTGATTACACATCCAAATGGATTGAGATTTGAAAATGTATACATATACTCGAAATCATTGAATCAACCAAAGTACAAGTTTCTCGAAAATCTTCTGCAGCCTATGAAGGGTATTGGATTTCTTGCCTTTGGTGAACATGATCAAGAAAATCACCCGAAGAAGCGAATATTAATTCAATCATGATATTTGATGATATAGCCTGCGAGAAACAAGATAATGTTAGAGCCTTTTACTGTATGGGTAGACATAAGAATATTGACTGCTTCTACTTGTGTCAGTCGTATGCACAAATACCTAAGCATTTAGTACGTGATAACGTTAACATGCTTGTAATCTTTCGTCCGGATAGTATTAATCTCAAGCATGTTTATGATGATCACGTAAATACTGACATGACGTACTCGCAGTTTGAAGACTTATGTTCGAAATATTGGAATGATACCAATCATGGATTCCTAGTAATTGATAAAGATGGTCAAGGGCTCGACTGTGGTAGATACGGGAAAGGTTTTGACTACTTTGCTACAAATATATCACGCGTGAAGAGTAAATCTTAATCAGATCATCATGAGCAGTCGAAGCGATAACATCGCCGACGAATTTCGTCGCGAGAGGAAGACGCTTTGTCAAGTAGAAAAAGTTAGAAATGCTATTAAACATAAATACAAGCTTTTAAAAGCTGGTAAGCAGATTATGGAAAAAGCTTGGGGTGAAATATTCAAACCAATCGTGAAGCCGCTTAAAAAACTTGCTAGTGCTACTGACACAAATACACATGAAATTAAAAAAAAACTGGATTCCTAAGAAAGAGAAGGAGGAGAAGGAGGAGACAGAGGAGGAGGGTGAGGAAGATGCATCTCAAAATGAAGACCAGGATAATTCATTTAAAACTGCATTCACCGATAATGATAATGATGATGATGATGATGATGATGATGATGAGAAAGCATCAACAAAGAAAAAATCTGACCAACCATATTCAACTATTGAGAAATATTTGAACTTACTCGATAAAAATCGTAAAAAGTATCTCGATGTGACTTATGGAGTTCGAAAGCTACCAGATGGTACACTTATGATTGGTGATTCCACCATAAGTTTTGGTAACGGATACGTTATTATTAATGATGACAACAACAACATGTATGATAAGACCATTGGTTTGCTTGAACTGCTGTTCAGAAAAGATCCCAATTAGAATTTCATAAGCAATGAAGATGTAAACAATTATGGAAAAATTGTACTTAGAACAAATGCACATAAAAAATACTATAATTCTGATGAGCTAGTCCACAGACAAAACAGTGAAAAATATAAATCCTATATAGCTCCAATAATTGGCGCTTCTACATCAACTCGAAAGAGACAATCTACTGGTGGTTCATTACCACGATACAAGATTGCACGACGAGATACACGAATGGATTATGTGTATTGGGATAACCCCAACGAGCTGGTAGATCGATTACGTTTATTGCTAGCTGAAAGTTCAGCAGGCAACCCCAGTCATACGAATGAAATCGTTTCACTCGTTGAGGAATTGCGTAAAGCTGGAATCGTTTATTAGCAGTGACACATGTGTGAATATATTCAGTTGAATAATGAGCGTCGACGAGTTCGGACGGTATTTTGGATGTACTAAGAGCTCACGGGGTCCACCAGGATTTGGTTTCAAACTCACTTCAAGCGGAAACTACGACATTGAAAATAGGAGACTCTGCAACGTTGGTGAATCACATGAACCAAATGATGCTGTCAATTTGAATCTCGCTAGACAACTAATTCAACAGGAGTTAAGTACAATTGAATGATTTAGAGTTAAAAATACGGGTTTTTCAAGAGCAAGTAAAAGAGAGAATAAAGCATATTGAGATAAACATTGCTACGACTTTAGAATTAGCAGTTCGTAACGCAAAGGCTATTGGTTCCTTGCTTGCGCACACTCCTCAAAAGATTCCTCAAGATCAAGCCGTCAAAGAATACTGAAATAAATATTTTTAGAGTTATATAGACTTGATAGTCCGTAACACTAAAGCCTTTGAGGCGTTAATCAGGTGCACTCCTCGAAATGGAGCATCGAAGACTAGTAGAAGAATTATATAAGCCTGCGCGTCGCAATTATTTACGTCGTAAGTTTGATGTACGTGATATTGATGAGACATGGCAAGCTGGTGTACATACAGATCTACATACAGATATCTGCTTACAATAATCGATGTACTATCCAAGTTTGCATGTACTGTACCGGCGAAGCGCAAAACCGGTCAGAATGTTACCGCAGCTATAGATTCGATTCTTCAAGATGGATGAGTACCTACCAATCTCCAGACTGATCAAGGCAAAGAATTTCATAATTAGACTTTCCAGAATTTGATGAAACGCCACGACATCTATCACTATTCCACATATGGTAATCTTAAAGCATCTATAGTGGAGCGCTTTAATCGTACTCTTAAGAATAAAATGTGGATGAAATTTAGTCTACACGGATCTTACAAATGGATAGACATTTTAGATGATCTTGTGGCGACATACAACGACACGAAGCATCGAACTGTTAGTATGAAGCCGAAGAACGTCACAGCGGACACTGTTGAAGCACTAATTCAACGTTTTTCTACTACCAATGAACGAAGGAACCGTGTAGTGAAATTTAAAATCGGTGACAAAGTGTGAGTGAGCAAAAACAAACACGTTTTCGAGAAAGGCTACATACCCAATTGGTCAACGGAAATTTTCACTGTGAGTCGAGTAATGAGGACGACACCCGCGACGTACAAGCTGAAGGACTACCAAGATGAATCCATCGCTGGCGGTTTTTATAATGAAGAATTACTGAAGGCCAATTATCCAGATGTCTATCTCATGGAGAAAATTCTCAAGAAACGTAGAAATCGTGCTTATGTTAAATGGTTGGGATTTGACAATTCACATAATAGTTGGATAAATAACGCAGATTTAACTACAGGAGTGAAATAATGAGTCAGCATTTATGTATAATAAAAAATGTCTTTTTTATTCATTGTAAAATAAACACATTACAAAATAACCAATTCGATTTGGTTTTTCTTCTGTTTTTCAATATAGTTTAGATGCAATGTACCATGTGTGACCGTTTCCTTCATGCGACTGAACAGAGCCTGATCTTTCCCAAATGCCGCAGAAACACGTTTAGGCAGAAAGATTTGGAATTCATTGTTGAGAGTGGCAACAGTTTTTTGTCCATATTCAGTCGTCACTTGGCGCAAATCGGTGACTTTATGCATTTTGTTGATCTGCAGATCGATGATTCTTTTCGTTGGGAGGTAATCGTCTTGACCAGCGAGTTTGTTGAGTGCTTCAATATCCATCGTGAATGTTTAATGAAGTTGACTGTAGAAGATGGACGCGAGTATGTGATAGTGGTGAGCAACAGGTTCCAATACTATTGGTGTAGATTTCTTTGGCCTGCTATACGTTTGATGTACGTTTCGTCTGACGGAGTTGACTGCAGAAGACGACGACGACGAATATGCGAGACTGATGAGCAACAGGCTCCAATGTGTTTGATGCAAGTTCCGTCTGATAGAGTTGATTGTGAACTGCTTCCGATACAAGTCTGGTTCAGGTTCTGAAGTATCCTTTAGTATCCTTTAGTATCCTTTAGTATCCTTTAGTATCCTTTAGTATCCTTTAGTATCCTTTAGTATCCTTTAGTATCCCCAAGGTATCAATGGATCAACGAGTAGATACTGTGAACAGTTGACGGCGAAGGTCTGATGGAACTGGCTGCAGTCACACTCTTCATATAGTAGTATCACTCACCACCGATCTGCCATGAAGAAGGAGATTCAAGTCGCTGGATGATCAACGGGGTTGCATCCAAGTCTCTGATTGGGCTTCCGCAGCAGGCAGTCGCGGAGAAGAAAATTGAAGTCGTTGATTGGATGACTAGAGTGTGCATGTAAGAGTAGGGATGTATATGTAAGAGTGGGGTGTGTATGCACGAGTAGGGAGTAGGCTAGTTACGACACGATCGAAGCCGGTTTAAACATGTCTTGCGGTATCCTGTAGTGTCCCCAAGACAGCGTATCCGTGGTATCAGCAAGTAAATATCGTTTGTCATCATGCTGACTCAATGCGAGCTTTACTTGTTTCTCTGTATAGACAATGTGCATGCGTGACCTTATGACTCGTTGCTCTCGACACTGTGTTGTTCCCTAGAAAAGGCATTGATGGAAATCATTGAAGGGTATGGTTGCTTCCACTACGCCTGTTTTCACACATTTTACCTTCTTCATATGATCATCGCCATTTACTCGAACGCTATACATTTTGCTGCGTAGACCAGCGAATTCTGTCATAATCTGTCCATTGCACTCATCGTTCATCAATCCAACGAGTTTTTTATTTGCTTGATGTAGTGTAAATTGATTCTCAGCTGGATAATCAGAGGTATCGAAGTTCCGGATATTCCGTCTCATGATATCATATATGTCAGGGCACTGAATCTCATAGAGTAGGTTGTCGGTGTCGGTATACAAGAGCTTGCAGTGATTATCGGCAAATTGCGTTTTCATGTAATCATAGTGGAAGTCGTAGACCAACACTCTCGACAAGTCCAGCACACAGAGACCTATCTAGATTGGTTTGTTGAGATATACCTCTGTCTTCAAAAGCTGTACAGCAATGAGGTTCTCTTCAAAGATTAATCGACTGTGGAATGTTGGTCTCGCAATAAGGGCTTCAGCACCATAACGTCCACCCCAGCGTGTGACGAGTTTTACATCCACATGTTTACGAACATTTTCCATCCGCATATCGCTATTTAAGTCAATGTAGGATTTTAACCACGGCCTCTGTTTGAACTTCAACACTCGATGAATACGTTTGAGCTTTAGACCATACTTGAGCGCCTACTTTAGATTCCGATAGTGGATAACGTAGTTGCTCTTGAAGTCTAATGTTGTCATCAGTTTGATCTGCGTTGAACCTGGTGCACTTTTGTGTTCAGGACATAGTGGTAAGTCTCGGTGAGTATCATGAAGGCTTACGGGATAATCCAGATCGACTTCCAGGATGTATCCTTCTAATGCATCGTCCTCGATCGTTTGAAAATCAATATTTTCTGGATTTCCAACCCATGTGAAGTCTCCATATAGGAGCGATTCCATCATCGCCCAACCGTAAAGATTGTTGACGTCAAAGTACATGAGATACTTGGTGGGCTCTTATGGCTCATAATTGTTCATATACTTGTTGTTCGCTTTGGCATAACGGTTGCAGCACTGACTCACACCACTCCTCACTCCTCGCTCAACGAACAGATGCATCTCCAAGTGCGTGAAAAGCTCCAACTCAATCTGTGTGAACTTAAACATAGCATCCCACGTGAATCCTGGTGTTGTGTAGTAGTGCGCAGGGTCCAGACCATACGCTCTGATGCAATTGTCACGAAAATTCTCAAAGACATCAGCCAAGACGAGAACATCAGTTTTCAGATAGAGATCTGAATATTCACCCAAGTCATGAATGTTGAACTCTTGCCATACTCTCTTTGCGTGCTCGTAATCGTCGTCTGTGATGTCACTGTCGTTCAGCGTACTATGGAAATCTTCTTTAGTCGGAAGATTATGCTCATCCAGTTTCTGTACAGATTCAACGTATTCATATGGGAATACACCTTTCCTCGATAGCAGCTCAATCTTATCATCAGGAAGTCGTGGAAATTCGCGCCTAACAATTTTCAATTCCGTAAGGTATGAAGCTAGTTTTTCTAACGATAAAGCCATAAAGCGGAACGAGTCGATGAATTGAAAACTCTAATCGCTTCCATCAATGTGCTTTTGAAAGGCGATGTAACGTTCCTTCGTTTATGGCAGTATATCCACACGACCATCGAAGTATTTTGCGATTTCACGTATAACAAAATGTTAATCATATCCCGTGCGGTTGTGGAAGACCACGGGTATCACTCGTGAGTCTTGATAAAGTAAGTTGCACTTGTTGTGTACCGGTCTTCTATATCTAGGTGTACATAAATATGTATTATATTTTCTATCTTTATTATTATTTGAATAAAAAAGGGTTGCCAAAATACATACTGTCCAGTCAAATGGCAGTGATCGTGGACTCGATCGTTGCTGGATAAATTCCTGTTACAAATATGACACGTAGTTGCCTGTAACGTGGCAGAATACTCGAGCTGCGTCCTCCTCGCTCAACGGCTACCAGCACGATCGCTCAGGGCTGCAGGGGGTGATTTCCGTATTTTATTTATTCTTTATTTTTATTTTTTTTTGTTGTATTTTTTTCATATATATATAACGCGTCCGATACGGCCGAGGGATGGAGAGGGAGTACGAGGAAGAGGAGAGCAACTGTAACAACTGGAAACTTCGGACCGATATTCTGTCTTTCTCGAACGGGATATGCCATTTTCCCGACGACGTACCAAATAATACACGGCCTTCTATCCTTAGCCGCCGTCAACACGGGAATCTATATATCTCTGAGAGTCATCTGCTGGGCTACGCAACGTTGGTATTGCCTGTCGCTAATTAATGCATCGTCCAGCTGAGGCGCTAGTCACGGTCGTCGTGCGACACAGGTTCCCCCAATTAACCGAGTTTAGCGGGTTAAGTGGGGATCATAGGTTACGGGCACGCGTGCCGGCAGGACCTCGAGGCTTTTTTCCCGGTGATCGTCGAGCGAGGAAGACGTAGCGTCGAGAGTATCACTGTCCCGCTCTACTGTTCACATAATTAACGCCCATTGGCAAGTTGTGGATGCCCGTGAATTTCATCGGGTCGCCGAATCAAATACTTTATCGAGACGGGAACTTAAACGAGCAGCCGGACCCGACATCTAATCAAGAAAGGAATCGAATCAATCCGATCGTGGCATCGTCCCGGTATTTCAAGGAACGTCACGGCAGCATCGTCTCGGTGAGCTCTCTTCCCTTCTACGGTCTTTCGCTAATATATTATTATTTTATTATTTAACTTGTGTATTCTAAATTTATTCGAGTTTGGTCACCCCTGCGACTACGGCACACCGCGTGCAGAGTATTAATTTGTATCGGGAACCGCGGCGCCTATAGAGTGTAACTTCGAGATCCTGTCACTGGTAGAAACCGGGAAAAAGTCACCGTATTATTTAATTGTGTTTTGAGGACGGTTAAACCGTGCGCGCGTTAGGCCGTTATCCCAGAGTGCTTTGGATTTGTTAATTGGTTTGTGTGGGATTGGAACGGGATAGACCGCGTCGCGGATTTTACCGAATAATTGACTTATATTTATATGACTTAGTTTATTTCTTTTTGACTCATTTTATGGCCTTGGATAGCTGGGCGTTAACGTTTTGGTTTTAATTAGACTGACGTACCGTAGTTTAATATACTTTATTTATTCTTTTCCGATTCTATCGAACAGTACGTTATTATTTATCGTTTTGCGTTCGGAAGGAGTGCGAGTTCGGCCGTCGTCCCGTCTGTTGTACTTGGTCTAGAGGGACTTGTACGGTCGGTAGCGTATCTCACTTTGTTAAATTGTTCGTTGCGTTTATTAGTTCGGTTATTGTTGTTAGTATTATTTATTATTCTTATTAACGTTATTTCGGACGTCAGTCATTTAATTGGGGATTTCTCATTTTCTTTTTATATAATTTGGAGGTTTATTAATCATTCTTCGTTCTCGACTTATTAGCCGTTCCTTGCCGGTGATTTTCGGGCTAGGAGATTCGAACTAGTCGAAGCTCGCGTACGTGACCTCCCGACGTCCCGTTGTTATGGTTTTTTTGGATATATGTGGGATTAGCTCGGAATAGGCCGTATCGCGAACTGTGCGTTGAGACAACCGAATATTTGACTTTGTCGGTGCTCTCTGTTCGAAATTCGTAGCGGGCGTGATAAGCTATACAATATCTACAGTGTATGGGAGTGAGAGAGAGAGCGGGATAACTGGCACCGTTGAATTAAGGATTAAAACTAAGATACCTAACTAGATCTAGAAAATTGTTAATAAGAAAGACTAATTTTACGGGACATTTTATTTGAATTCAAAATTGATGTTTATTGGAGAAATAAAGAAGTTTGTGAGTCCCGTGCTTGCTGCGGTTGTCTAAAATCATTTATGGTCATCATTTTATTTATTGATCTATTATTATTTATTTATTTATACTATTATTTATTTAGCTGACTCCCTGGATTGGTTTCGTTCGGTCGTAGTTATTGGCCATATGTTATTATTCGACTTGGTTCGTGGATTTTAAGGGATTATTTTATTTAATTGAGTTTATCTGTATTTTATTTTATTTTTTTTGTTTGACTAATAAGTGGCTTGACAGTCCGGACCACCCACTCTGCCTTGAACAGCTGTAGCTGGCCTGGGTCGAGACTGGTCATCCAACTCGGTATTTTTTCCTTCCGGCGCGAAAGCGCCTGGCGCCCATCTCGAAAGAGAAAATAAAAAGGAAGGAAAAAATAACTTGGACCAGTCATAGGTAACGTGGTGCGTTGAGGCACAAATTTACCGTTACATGCCATATAAAACTGTATTCTCTGCTCGAATGACAGCTTCGACATAGGCTTAGGATTCATGTACAGCTCTTCGAGGTCCATGGCCAATTGTTGCAGCTCCCTCACGAACCATTCCGCAGGCTTCACACCTCTGTAGCTGCAGTAGCTCGATTTCGAGGTATGGTAACTGCAGTTTAGGTAATATCCAACGCTGAACGCCTCGTGCTTTTGGTACGCGTTTTCATCTCGGATCGGTTTGAGTAAGCATTCAAAGTCCGAGTAGACAATAAAAGGCACTCTCTCTTTATTGTTATGATTTTTAAAGCGAAGAATTTTTTTCTTTACTGACGGCATCATAACCTTGCATTTGTTTATCTTCCTGCAATCCTCATCATGTGCGGTAAGCTTGTCTTCGTTACGAAAGTAGTGCAGGCAGCGGTCACAAATATGATGCTTGTGGATGCGTTTCGATAGCTGTATCGAGACTAAACGAGACAAGTGTTTGATCCACACGTAATGGAATTTCGGTAGTTGGTATACTCTGTCAGCATCTTCTTTTTCTTGCTCTTCGTCCTCATCCGCGTAGTGATCTTGCATGAGAAGAAGGTTAACGAGTTTTTTTCGTAGACGTTACAGGCAGAGGAGTGGTCACGAACTTTCTCATTCGTTTCTTCAGAATGTAGATGTTGATTGATATGCCATTATTCTTCTCAAATTTGTTGAAATGATGCGGCATAACTGGGAAGTCGATACCAGTGAAGTTGAGCTCATGCGTATATCTCTCGTATGTAGAAACTCGATTAGGATTATGTACTGCCGGATGTAATGCCGATAGTACAGCCCACTTGAAGCACATGTTGTCAGTATTTTTCACATTGATACATGCATGCTTATTTTGAATCTCGATTGGGAGATCCATATAGGAGCTACCTCGCTTCGGATTCAACTTGTT
This sequence comes from Cylloceria caligata, assembly GCA_963942595.1. Taxonomy (NCBI): domain Eukaryota; kingdom Metazoa; phylum Arthropoda; class Insecta; order Hymenoptera; family Ichneumonidae; genus Cylloceria; species Cylloceria caligata. The sequence continues at coordinate 53,235,247 of OZ012707.1, read as the reverse complement.
GATGTTTACTGTGAGATTGATGATAGAATACAGCGTCCATCCGGAATCTTGTAGCTTAAATTCTTTAATTTCCCTCTGAATCGGTGCTTGGATGTAGACAGTAAACCAATCTTTGATTGAAGTTGCTGGATAAATCGCTTCAGCCTTCGTGTTGAAGTGCTTCACTTCAACAATTTCTTCATCATTCTTCATTACCTTAAATTTTGCTGCTAGTACTGCATATACCTTGACTGCCGCCTTCTCGATTTCCAAGATACTTTTTATTTCTTCATGGAAAAGTATCAAGCAATCTTCCGAGAATAAATTGACATCGACGTGCTTTAAGTTGGTGATAACTCCTGTCTTGATGCGCTCATTCAAAGTTGATAGTAGGTTCGACCATCTCACTCGATCCAAGATTCCTTTTTCATCAGTCCTCTGCGAGCCTGAACCTTGTTTTATCAAACGTTCTAGTTTGATTTCGATACCTTTCAGGAAACCAATCATGAACAGATACTTCTGACGTTCAGCAACTGTGGACCCCACCAATAATTTTTCTATGGATTTGATGACTGCAGCAAGCCGTTTGATTCACTCTGCGATCTCACCTGATTTTTGAGTTTGAAGAAGCTCCAAGATATCCTCCCACGTCTTCATGACTGCATTGCGCTCCTGGAGATCCATTCTGGTCCAAGTATTTCGAAATACTTTGCTTTGAAGAGAGCGACTTTGGAGTAAATTGAACGGTCGCTTCGGAATGAGCCTCTCTTGCGGAAGAACTTACATGTATCCCCACGAAAAGTAGTGAGATGCATCGAACTCGTAGCTAATTGGTCGATATTCATGAATGCATTCATTGTTCATGCCTGCGTTTAAATCTAAAAAAGTGGTGGGGGAGGCTACAAAGTCGTTGCTGATTGGTCGATATCCCCGAATGTATCAATCGTTCGTGACTGCACAATAGCTCACAGTAGAGGGGATAAACGGGTATAAAAGAGCTGGAAGCGTGACTGTTGTCATCAGTTTATTCATCATGGAGTACATAGTAGACGTCCAAGGCTTCAAGCGACCTTTCAACGAATTCGTATTCAAAGATATGGCTGTCATTCCTCTCGAAGATGACGCTTTACCATCAGTCTATCTGTTTGAACCACCACACAAATGGAGTTTCCTGCCGGTCAAATACAAGAGCGAAAATCGGTGGCTGGAAGCAAATTATCATGGCATCCCCTGGGTCAACGGTGATATACCATACGATGAAATCAGCGAGACTATTATCAGCCTTCTACGCGATGCGAGCAAGATTTATATCAAGGGCTTAGAGAAGAAACGTTGGCTGGATAGAATTCTTCCAAACATTTACAATATCGAAGACCTGGGATGTCCCGCGTTGGCAGCATTACCAACTAATACCGACATCCCATGTACGAATCATCCAATCATGAATTGGACTCCCCACTGCGCAGTTCACAACGTGTGTATGATAAAAACGTGGCTTCTTGATTTACGCAAACAGACGGCATCGGTTGCGTCATCTAGCGGAATCATCGCAAACCCAACTGTCGACTGTATCATGAATGATACAACTACTCTGAAAGGCTACTACGCTGAGTGTGCTTTCTCATTGTAAATACTTACTCACGGGCTCTGTACACTCGACAATAAAAAATTCTACGTTATTTTTATAAATTAAAAAATTGTTGTTGGATTACTGCTCCTCCTCCTCCACCCTCCTTCTCTTCGGAACTAGAAATTGAGCTGAAATTAAACAACTATGACGAAAAATCATGGTGAATTAACTACAGTCGCTGTTCTCAGGATAACTGCTCTACTCTATAAGTTCGATTTCCAGCAGTGGTTTCGATGAAGCTGATATTTAATATCGAGTCATGATAAATTCTCTGCAGTTATCGGTTGGATCTCAAAACATCTCTATCGGTATAGACGCGCTCGCAATAACCGTCTGTGGATTGTCAAGTATTTCTGTTGATGCAGATGTTCTCTCAGTTTCTCAAAGACGTTTGAAATAATCTCGTGTGGAACGCCACGGACCCAAAACATCAGCACATTCCTTCTCTAGGTAGCAATGGAGATAGGGCAGTTGATGGTCGACTTAGCTGAGAGGGTTGTAAAGATCTCGCGTGTGAAGCACTAGGCTCTCCGGCTCTAGGCTCTCTGGTTCGCAATTAAAAAAAAAAATCTTCAAATTTCGAATGGCCTATAGTATTTGTAAATTAATATCTAATAATGCATGCGGAAATGAGAAAAGCTGAGGAATAAAATTAAACTCTTTTTTTTATTACGCTGTAATATTAAAAACTTGATTACAAAATATTAATGTTAAATTAACTTTATCAATAAAAAATTTGAAACTAATACTATATTTACATAAAAATAAAAATCTTCTTGTACGATTTGTAAACTTTTTTAACATAGTACTAAATCGATCCTTTGGTGTGTAAGTCCTTGACCGAGCACGTTTTCGCGCCAACGGGTCAGGAATGGTTGATTATAATGTAATAAATGGTGATGTAATCAAACGTGTATAAAACATTTGTATCCAATCAGCATCAACCTCATAGTTAGATATTTAAGATCTATAGTTAAGAATTTTTTAGGTTAAATGCATTACCTGTAAGATATATATATTAATCTACCGTTAAGAGTTTTTATTAGATTAAATGCATTATCTGTAACATTAAAAAATAAAAACAAGTTTTTGTTATGCCGGTACCGAGTAATTGGATTATTCGGTAGTCGGTATAATATTAAAAGTTATTATTTTTTGGGATCGTTTGCCGATAAGGAGATGGATCTCGAGTAAAAGATGGAAACGCGAATTTATATAAAAGGAAGTATTTATTATAAGCAACGGTAACTTTCCGTTGCCTATTTATATATCAAAGTAAGAAGTACAATAATGCGTTGTTTCAAGTATTAAACGAGGAACCAACCGTTCTCTTTTCAATCTAATTTAATACTGTCTTTTCGTAAAGCAGTTGCTAACTGTCTTCACGAAAATCCCTTAGTTTGCGTTTTTAGTGTTAGCCTATCGTCGAACGCCAAGCGAGTCGCCTCATGCTGCGTCGGCGTTCCTGGTGTCGATCGTATGATCGGGCATTGGACTTCGTTTCCTGTCTTGAACGAATTCCAATGTTACTTTGCTATGGAATATTCCCGAATATACGAAGTACGAATATTCCGCGGCACAACATTTTTATATACTAAATGTATTTATCTCGAATTCTTTCGAATCCTGCTGTGGTGCGCTCTATCCGAAAGCGATGACAGCAGAGCGAAAGTCTGTCTTGTCATGATAACGTCTGCCTTACCATGATAAAGTCTCCCTTACCATGGATATCGAGCATGATCTACAGAATCCGACTGTGGCTCCATCTATAACAGTACTGACGTCAGATAATTACCAATGTAAGATAATTTCTGACTGTCGGTAAATTATCAACAAAGGTATCGAATCTTCGAATATCCCGGTATCAGGATATCCCAGTCCCAAATACCCCGTGAGGTCTCACTGTGAGTTAGTAGGGCACTTATCTACAGTGATCGATAGCATGTGCTCGTTGGTAAGGTAGATGCAGGCGCATTTATTGACCATGATCTAGTGAGTTACCGACTGTAGGGGAGGCGGGTCAATACACGACTACAGTAAGTCTACATAGAACCTCGCGCCATCTAACAGGATACCATGCAACCATTATGGAAATATCGATCTTGATCTATCCGACTGTAGCGTCATCTAGCAGACAAAAAATTCGATATAAGATAATTATCGACAAGTGGTCATTACCATCTGTAGGTAAAGTAGGTTTCTAGGATAATTATCGACCTAGCACAGGTAAATTTACACCTACCCAGGTGGTGTGCTTGAACCGGCCTAGCCTATCTACTCAGAAGAATCTTGATGGTTGGTGGCGTAGGAAACGAAAGAAGCATAGAAAATGTTGCGAATATCGGAATAGAGGAACTCGATAAAACAGTTAAAGGATTCCCGAAGAAGAAAAGTACAGAAGAAGGAATATCAAGCGAAATACTGAAGTTGGCGTTCAGTGCAATTGAACAGGAGTTTGTTGATGTAATCAACGAATCCCTAAGGGAAGGCTGTTGCCCTAATAGTTGGAAAACGTCTACGATCATACCGATACCAAAGATAAAGAAAGCCAATAACGCGAAGGATTTCTGGCCAATTAATATGTTGGTATTGTACGAGAAGGTCCTAGAGTTGGTAATAAAGAATCAAATCGAAAAGTATTTGGAATCAAATGAGGTTATAACAGAGCATCAGTCGGGTTTTAGAAAACAATTTTCATGTGAAACGACGATTTAAACCGTGATAGACGAATGGAAATTAAATATTAGTGAAAGGAAAATAGTAGGAGTAATGTTCATGGACTTAAAAAGAGCATTTGAGACAGTGGATAGAGAATTGTTACTGGAAAAAATGTTTCAATATGGAATTAGAGGTAAAGTGTTAGATTGGTTTAGGTCGTACTTAAACAATAGAACGCAAAGAGTACGGTTTAATGAGGAATTTTCGGAAATTATTACAACGAAATACGGGATACCACAAGGATCCGTATTAGGGCCTCTGCTGTTCATTATATACAATATCGTAACGGTATTTTACGTTAACATCACCCTTAAAAGGTTTTAGTTCGGACTCGAGCAGGGAGGAAATTAATATAGGCTTCAATATTAAGTAAAAGTATGGTTTATTAGACACATTAAATAAATAATACAAGCAAAAGTGAAATAATTTGTGTACGAATTAAATATACTCCTTTTTCCTTAATTTTGGTGATTATGCACCTTACAACAAGAATTTAACCCGGGCTTACGCATGCCTCTATAATCGCGTCCGCATGAAGTAGGAGATTTTATCTTGAATTAATGAAGTATTTCTATAGTTATTTGGTGGTATAGTTTCTACACATAGAACGCGCTTGCTGGACTTGCCATCGTTACTATATCTATATCGGCTCTGTTATTATTTCTCGGTTTTCGGAGGTAGCCTATTCTATACCTATAGCGCGTGGACTGTAGTGGGGACAGAGCTCTCACTCGAGCTCCTCTGGCTGAGCGCTCTACTCGCTGGTCCCGCCGCTGTTCCGGTGGAGGCGTCAGCGCGGTGCAGCCATGGTGCATCGGCGCATCGGAAATGCTACAGGAGCGTCCCTAGCTACTTTTTAGGGATTTTTTTAAAGTCCCTTATGGATATAGTATAAATTTCTCCATACCACACTGGTGTCTTTCAGAGGAAAGATCTCGTTGGCTTGTGTACTCTGCTGCTTGGATGACTGGTGGCTCAGTAGTTGACCTTGGAAGATGTTCGTTTTCCCTAGGCCATAGGTTTCAGGCCTGATCCTTGGAGTGGTGCGGTTGAAGGTGCTTCTCCTTGGGGTTGACTAGGTGGTCCTTCTTTAAGCTGGATGGCTGGTCCTCCTTTGGTCGATTAGGTGGTCTTCCTTTGGTACATTAGGTGGTCCTCCTTTGGTAGATTCCGGATGCTGGTGAAAGTCTGTGAACAGAATGCTCCCAGACTGTGGTTTGCCGTGCCCTTTTATACCGGCTTCCCCGCTCTTCTTTCCTTTTCGTCGGTACAGCAGGGTATTACTATATCTGCTAGTCGGCCTGTAGCCCATCTCCTGTAGCCCATTTGTCCCGTTAATATTCTCTTCTTGGTTATAATAATTTAGCGTGTTCCTTATAGATGCTTCTTCATACGTTACTTGAGACTATAGCATTACTGCTTGTCAGTATAACTATATCTTGAGTAACGGTAGTTGGTTTATAGGTGTGCGTGCTGTGTGGTATGAATCTCTATGTTGGTGTGTGTGGATCTAGTTTAGGCTCGTCATTTAGGCAGTATATTTAATTATAAGACGAGTATGTCGTCTTAATATATAAAATATATAGTCGAAATATGTCCAGAAGACTGTAAAATAAAAATGTTTGCTGATGATACACTAGTATATGTTACTGGAGACAGTAGTGTGGAGATGGAAAGTGGTGTGGAGATGAAAAGTAGTGTGGAGATGGAAAGTAAGATGAATGGGGCATTAAACATAGTGGAAGGATGGATGAATAGGCACAAACTGAGAATGAATGCGGAAAAAACCAAATATATGATTGTGAGGAGGGTAAGAAGAGAATTGAGGGGGAATATTGTACTGAAATGCAGGGATGGAACCGAGTTAGAGCGAGTGCAGGTAATTAAATATTTAGGATATTATTATTATTATTATTATTATTATTATTATTATTATGTTACGTTCTTGATTTTAATATCAAATTTGTAAAAAGGATCGTACGGTCGTTAATAGGGCCAGCCTCGATTTAACCGGGATTCACCGGTAGGGATGAGGCCATTCTAGTATGAATTTATCCTTTGGATATTCTGTTGTTGCTAAATGTGTATATATATATATATATATATATATATATGTATGTGAAGACAATTTGAACTGTACTCACCGATTGCTGTCATCTATAGTGTACATGGCTGCTGGCTGTGTGAACGGAAGAGCGTAGCGGGTTGTTCGTTTAATGCAGCGTGATCACGGGTATTCCGCCTAGGGATTCGTCAAGAATCAGCAGGTCTTCGAAGTCAGGATTGTCCAGGTGTTGAGATGATAGACACGACTTGGTGGTGTTCCAAATGAAGCTGACTGCGTCTCTTGTGGTCACTCGTTCGAAGGTATCACGGTAATACACGTCGGACGAGATACGCGGCAATGAACGCACGTCAACGACTTTATTGTCTCCGAATCGATCGTTATCTATTTCTTGTATTATTTGATCGATACTGTCTTTTTCGAGCGGTATACCGGAGGCAAGAGAATAGTTTTCGATTTCAGTGAAATTGACTGTAGAGGAATTATTGTTTTTAAGAATGTCTCTGAAAATGGCGAGAAAACGTCGCGTTGCCCATCTACGACCGCCTCTACGTCTGCCCATAAGTGGGGAAGGAAAGAAACAAGAGGTTGAGGTTGGTTTGGGTTTAACGCTTTCGTGCCTGTGTAAGCGCGATGGCGGATATCTTAAAGGTCCAAATTATTTATATATGGTTGAAGGGTAGCGCGTGCCAGTATAGGCGCGGCGATACAACAGATGGTGAGTGAGCGCTGGAAGTCGTCGCTCGTGAGGATTTTTATGGACGTAGTAACAGGCGTGTAATTGGTCCAATAATTTGAATAAGTAAAGAAAACTAAATTATAATAAGGAGGGTTGTAAAGAAATATTTACGCTTTAGGATGGTTTGCACTAATTATTAACTTCACAATGGTACAGTTTCGATATATTAAGTGACACGTATCGCACTCTTGTCAGCGAACACCGCCACCTCGGAAACACTCTCGAGGGTACGACCGAGATTAAAATAACCGATAGTTTCAACTAATTTTCTTAGTTTTCGCGTTAATGATTACTATCGCGTACTGGATATAATGAATGACTTCTGCATACTAAACTCAACTAAAAACTGTCACTACCTTTGATGAATTTTTAATTGATGATGATTAACTGACTAACTTTCTCTAATTAATACTCTGGATATGATGAATGACTTCTCTAATTAATATTACTGGCGCGCACTCTTGACCACGCGTATATATATGTCGTTGAATTCTGCACGCTAAGGTGGGGGTCGTGTCATTTTGGCGTGTGTCCTCCCTCCTATGCGTCCAGCATCTTCGGACAAAGGAGACCGCCGTATAAGCCAATGCTTACGGTGATCTAATTGCTATGATAACGCGGACAAACACTTCTTAGAGTTAAATAGGTTTTGCGTCGCAGATTTGGCCAAGGTACTACGCATCGATACATTTCGACGTTGCGATTCAACGTCTACGATAAACAATACTTCCTGGAATTTAAACAGTTTCGCGACGCAGATTTAGCGAATCTACTACGCATTGGTACATTTTAGAGAACATTATGATTCTTACTTTAATTATACTAGTTACATTTATTTCCTGCATGAAGTAGAGGCCAACGCGTATATATATATGAATGCAATACATTGTCTCTCTCTAGCAACAGTATTGCTAGGGCGTGCATGCATATTCAGGGGATGGACAGGTTGGCGCGTCTAGCTGGCGTCCTCTTCAAGTGGTTACAGGTGTCTTCCTACTATGTCGCTTTAAGCGAGTGCGAACCATTTGGCATCTACGCATTGTATTTTATTATAAAATAAGTAAAATATGAAAGTAAATATATTATTAAGTATAATTATTAATTTATTAAATTGGAACTCCAATATATATATTTCTAACATTAATATATTTTTATAAAAAACTAGTTCAAACAGAATGAATCATTATTAATTGAACAAGGCATGGTATAATAAACTCGTGAGGAGACACAGGACGTAACACCTCCCCCCTTTTAGACAGGGGCAGCGCCTCCATGGCTCTGCCGCTGAGAGGTGAGTAACAGGTACTGTAGTTCGGTGTCGACTCCATACAGGTGTGATGATCGTGGTGAAAGTCGAAGCTTGGGGTATACAGGTGGTGGAGGTACGCTTGGCTTGGATGAATCGGCTGGTGGTGGATCGTTGGTGCTGTGATATCCCTCGTCTTGCTCGTCCTTCCTGTCCTCAAGTGTGTTGTCGGTTCTTCGTTTGTGTGCCAGTGATAGTAGTAGATTCGTTAATGAATCCAATATGGCGGCAAGTAAGTGTAAACTCCAGCCATACAGTGAGTGCAGTGCGTAACCGTGGAGCATTGTATCTACTGTGAGTTTTACCAGTCGGATTATGATGAATATTCCCAGTAATCCTGCGCTGGCTGTACCGAAGCTTGTGAAGGCTCCCCAGACTCGATTTGCGGCGTTCTCTGCTATGGTGTTCAACATACCCTCGTCGATCAGTTCATTGATTTTTGTGCTTCTGGGCGGCACGTGATAACCCATTGATCCTCTGGCCAGATGGTTTAACATTGCAGGTCGTTCCGCCGGAAACATGATGCGATCCCGGAGTTTATTGATGTCTGATTCCTGGTAGATTCCACTAGTTGCCAAATTTCCTGCAGAAACATATCTCCAGGTAGGCTTTGTCATTGGTTGTAGCACTTGTGGTGGGATGGTTTCTATTGGATGAGGCGAGAGTCGATACCAAGTTCCTTCAATATTATATTCCGTTGGAAGCATCGGATCGCACTCGATTTGTGTGCCAGTTTTTACCAGCATCCTTGATGTTGTAGTTAGAAAGAATGAGCTTTTGCGGTAGGTCACTGGTAGCTCATGGTAACACTCGGTGGTTTTCCTAAGTTGACATTGAATGGCAATACACTTGACGATGTGGGCAACTTCTCCTGCGATGGCTGCCATGTATCCTGGTCCCTTCATGACGGCGTAGGCGAACTTCTCGGGCAGAATGGCTGCTGTAGTCAGTGCATTTTGCATAACTCTTTTTTCCAGGTTGCAACGTTGGGTGAGTGCGTCGCGATACAGGTTCTTCATTTGGGCTCGGACGTGTTTTTCGACGTAGACGAATTTCGAGTTTATATATGAAAAGATGTTCAAATTGTTAACAGAAATTTCCTTTTTTGTTGCGGGTGACTGTCCCTTCTCTGTTTCAAGGATGAACAGCTTCGGGTGTGCGGTGCGGATGAGTGTGTATCCACACACCTGATATTCTGATTGCTTTGCCAATGCAAATGTAGTTGATTCGGTCCTTAAAGTATAGACGTCTGGTGTACGAACTCCGTCCTCTTTTGATTCTAATTTGGTAGCCATGCCCTTGTAAAGCACGTCATACTGACTGAAACTGCAGGACTCCGTTGGTGCTGTATTCCAGAAAGCGCTGTTTCGATGAGTATCAATACAGTTACCGTCGGAAAGTAGGCACTGTGTTCTGGCTTGAAGTATGATCTTTCCGGCTTTTAGGTTGACGATGGCGTAGTTATTGTAGAGAGCAATCTTCACCGATGCTTGGACGACAGCATCGTTCCAAGTTGCGTACGGATCGCTGCATTGGGTCCCGGAACAGGTTCCGACGATCGTGATGGATCCGCCCAAGGTGATGCTTCTTGTCATTGTCTCGTTCCGATGTAATCCGACGATTTCCGATGTAAAGCTGAGTTTCATCATCCCGGTCTCCTGAAGACGTTGGCAGGATTTTTCGTCGAAGTCGTGAAGATATGTTTGGTGACCTCCTTGTACGATTGAATTATGTGAACTCATGCCGCAATTGTAGATGGTACGATCAATCTCCACCCTGCACTGTGTAACCTCGGTGCTTTTGAATTCGGAGATTTGAAGGAGTTGAATGTAGACAGGTTTCGATTCCGGTTCTATTATTGGAATGCTGCATTCCCCAACGTCATTGAGAGATATGGTGGTGATGTTCAGGGATGATCCTCCACAGTCATACCCAATTAGTGCTGTTGTTGATTGCGCAAAGAGTATAAATACCAGGGTTGCCGCGATAATCGTTGCAGTAACTCCTGTCATTATTTTAATTTTCTTAGATGTACGTGGGTGATTTACCGGTCCATCCTTGATATTGTCGACCTCGTCTGCAGTTGTTATAGCTGTTCTTGTTGGCGGAGTCGGTGGATTTGAAGGTAAGTGTTTTCTGCTAGCTAGGTACTGGTTGAAGCGTAGGTGGAACTCGTCGTTGTCCCACGGGAACGTGTAGACCTTAGTCTCAAAAATTGCTGATTCTACGTCGGCCATCGGGATGTTTTTCATTCTTTTGTTCTATCCGTTCTTAATCTTGAAGATGGCACGTTTTTGGTCGTAATATATTACGTCGCCAAAGGCTAGCCTGTCCTTGCGTCGGTTTAGATAATGGATAACAAAGCCTTCGAAGGTGATCCATCCGTTTGGCAATTGATGTTTCCACGATGGTGCCATTCTTTTTAGGTATTATTTCCTGCAACAAAGACACGCCTTGCTACAGTTTTGTTAGTCGGAGTTTGTTTGTGTGGACTATTTTATCGCGACCCCGATAATTTATTTTGACGTTTCCATGCTCTAAAATTTCCGTTACTTCGCATGGATTGGTGTAGTGGTCAGCAAATTTGCCTGACCGAGGTTCCTTAAGCATAACGACCTGGTCACCAACCCCGAAGTCTTGAGGGTTAATTCTTTTGTCGTAGTAGTATTTAGATCTTCTGTTTGCCGCGTTCAAATTTTCGACGGCGAAATCTTGTAAACCGTTTACACGGTGGAAGAGCTCTCTCAAATACTCGGTATAGGTGGAGTCGTTGTATTCCTCCAGCGGGGGGTCACTAGACGGTTGTCTGGCGAGTCTCCCAAATACGAGTTCGTGTGGCGTAAACTTGGTTCCCTCGTGTTCACTGATATTATACGAGTACATGGCCATATCCAGGAGCTCATCCCACTCCTTGTTTTGGTCGACGTACTGCTTTAAGTATTTCGTCAGAACGTGGTGAGATCTTTCGATGGATCCATTGCTTTGGAGATGAAAAGCTGTCGTCCGGTATAATTTTATACCGAACTTTTTTGCAACACCTTTCATCAGGCTACTACAAAAATTTGTACCCTGGTCGGTTAATATTGCCCGCGGGGCACCGAACCGAGAAATAAAACTCTTGCAGAGTGCATTGGCAATGTCGATGGAGGTTGTTCTCTCTAATGGAACACCTACGAAATATTTTGTAAATAAATCTTGGATCGTTAATATATATTGCCAGCCTTTGTCGGTGCTAATGGACCGACCACGTCCAAGGCAATTTTGTCGTATGCGCTGCCTGGTGTAACGGTTAAAACCATAGGTTGCTTGGTTTTTACTCTGACTAACTTCTTCAGTTGACAACCCCTGCAGTGTTGGATGAATTCTCGTATGTCCGTCTTCAGACCCCTCCAAGCGTACCGTTCCTGTACCCTCTTCGAAGTTTTGGTGGCTCCTTTGTGTCCCCCTACAAGCGAGTTGTGTGCTTCCTCTATTATGGTACGGCGAGAGGCGACGTCTGGTATTTTTATTAGCATTTTACAAATGGTTACGCGTATAGGCATGGTTATCAAGTGGTTTTCTATTTCTTTAGCAATTAATTTCCATTCTATATTATCTATAACTTCAGTTTTCGCGATGCTTATCGAATTTATCGAGAGCTCTGTAGCTATGTCCCTCAATGACTCGAGTGCATCTTTTATATCTTTCATGTGAGCTAACACTCTTAAATCGTTTTCAATTGGTAGGCAAATTAATATTTTCGATTTGACGTGGATTACTCGATCTCTCGACAGACTCAAGTCCTTAAAGGTAGGAAGCAATTTTGCTTCGTTAAAATATATGGCTCCTGCGTCTAGAGGCTGTCCTTTAGTGGTTATAAATATTACGCAATTATCGGAACGCATGATTAACCTATCGCGTGTCTCCTTAAACATAAAACAATGTATTGCTATTTCCCTAGGTTTTCTATACAGAATTTGTATTTTATCGAATATGTCCGTTTCTGAGTTCGACTCATCGTCGGTGTCGGAACATTCCTCGATTACCTCGGGTGCCGCGAGTTCGGCTTCGTCGTTTTCCTGTATTTTATCGATAGATTCGGGTTCGACAACTTCGTCAATGACGTCTTCCGAATCCGAATCGATCGTCACAATATCTTGTTTAGATTTTTTAGTTTGACTCCTGGTGAGTCTCGGTTTGAAAGGTATTGTATCTGTCTCTTTATTAAAATGTTTTTTGTTTCGATTCCTGGTGTGTCTTGGTTCGAAGGTTATCGTATCTGCGTCGTTTTCGGAGTCGGTCAGACTGAGTGAAGAGTCGTCTTCGTTCTGTACAGGGATGACTACGAGCACTGATTGAGGTGGATTCCTGGATAAAGCATCAGCATTGCTGTTAGCTTTACCGGGTTTGTAAATGATTTTATATTTATAGTTTTCAAGTTTCAATCGCCAGTGTACTAATCTATTGGCTGGGTCTTTTACGTTATGAAGCCAGACCAAGGGTCTGTGATCGGTTAATAAAAGAAATTCCCTTCCGTAAATGTAATGACGAAATTGGGCCACACTGTATACTATTGCTAGTAATTCTTTTTCAACGGTACTATAGTTTAATTCAGCGCCGTTTAATGTACGTGAAGCGTAAGATATCGGTCTGTCGTTACCGATCTTTCCTTGGCTAATTATACCGGTGATCGCTTCATTAGAAGCGTCTGTCGTGAAAAGAAAAATTTGCGTAAAATCAGGATATTGTAACACTGGTTCTTTAGAGAGTAATTGTTTCAATTTATTAAACGATTCCGATTGTTTCTCTGTCCACTTAAAGGTGGCTCCCTTTTTTAATAATATTGTTAAAGGCTTTGCTAAACCAGAAAAATTTTCGATGAATCTCCTATAATATCCCGCGAGTCCTAGGAATTGTTTTATCTTTTTGGGATTTGTTGATTCTGGGAACAGGTGTACTGCTTCCAATTTTTTGGGATCGGGTCGATTATTTTGTTGTTTTTAAATTTACAAGGAGTTGCGGAATCCTTTTTACGGATATCCTCCAGTCTTTTGAACTGGGGGGGTATGTGGGACTCCCAAAAAAATAGGCCTACCCACTAAACCACCCTCTCCTTGTTGTCCTCCCCCAGACCAGGAACTATTTTGGTATTACTTCTGGCTGGGGGTTCTGTCCGTGTTCGTCCGTTCGTCTTGCTGTCTGTAACCTGTCGCGTCACGTCAGTCTGTCTGCTCGGTTAGGTGAGGCAGCCGTCTACGTTTTTTCGTCGCAGTATCGTCTCTGTATAGGTGGCAACTAGTTGCCACCATTCTGTCGAGTGGAGCATCACCTGAACAATGTTGTCCGGGGTGTTGCTGCCAACAATCGTCTCCAGTTCCAGTCGGAGTCCTGTCCAGCGGTCGCACACAAAAAATGTGTGTTCCGCGTCGTCTCGTTCGTGTCCACAGTACTTACAGTCTGGCGTCCGTACTCTGTCCATGTTATAAAGGTACCGTCTAAAGTAACCGTGTCCCGTCAGGAACTGGGTGATGTAAAAATTTACGTCCCCAAAATCCCTTTCGATCCACGGTCTCAGGTCCTTTATTACTCGTCTTGTCCAGTTGCCTGTCGCTCTTTCTGTCCATTGTTCGTGCCAAGTCTGTATCGTCTTGTCACGTTCCGCGACTGCCGCATCCTCCCGTCTTATGTCCGCGTTTCTCCCGTAGATCCTCTTTCGCTCGAAAGCTAGGAGGTCCACGGGGATTACGCCCGCAACCACCAAGACTGCTTGTGCAGAGACAGTTCGGTAGGAGCAGGCGATCCTCAGCGCACCCTGTCTTTGTACCGTTGTCATGGCGTGGCAGTACTTCTTTGTCTTCAGGGCATCTGCCCAGATCTCCGCGCCGTACAGGAGGATCGAGTGGGCTGTCGTCATTAGGAGTCGTCGTTTTCCCGGTCTCGGCCCGTTTGTGTTGGCCATTAGGCGGCTTAAGGATGCTATTCTCTTAGCCGCCTTCTGGCATGTTTTTTGTATATGAGGCCAGAAGGTCATCTTCGTATCTAGAGTCACTCCCAGGTACTTGACTTCACCTCCGGCCTTGATTTCATCCGTCCCGACCCACATGGGTAGTCTCGTCTGTATGCGTCTTCTGCTAAGGAAAGTCAGTTCTGCCTTTTCTGTTGCGAGTTGTAGTCCGTGGTCCGTCATCCAACGGCCCACTCGCCGCATCGTCTGGTTCAGTTTCTGCTGTGCCAGGTCTGGAGATCGCTCGGTGATCACCGCCGCCACGTCGTCAGCGTAGGCGACAAGGAAAACGCCAAGCGGCAATTCCAGCCTGAGCAAGCTGTCATAGAGTCCGTTCCAAAAGTCTGGTCCCAGTACGGACGCTTGTGCAACCCCCGCGGTGATTTGTCTCGTCACCGGTCCTTCAGTCGTCTCGTACGTGATCCTTCTGTTTCTTAGGTAGTCGCCCACCACCCGAGCCAGGTAAGCCGGAACCCCGAAGTTGCCTTCAAGCGCCTCCAGGATGTCAACCCACCTGGCCGAGCTGAAGGCGTTCCTGATGTCCAAGGTCGCCAGCAGAACGATTGGTCGCGCTGCATGGCAATGTCTCTCCAAATCCAGGAAGGAATCGACCACTTTTTGAATCGCTCCAATCGTTGATCGTCCCCTCCTGAAGCCGAACTGCCGGTCTGAGAGGCCTCCGCTGGTCTGTATCGCGTCCGTCAGTCTCGGTTTTAGTAGTTGTTCATAGAGTTTACCCGTTGTGTCGAGTAAACTCAGCGGCCGGTAGGCTGACGGCGTATTGGGGTCGCCCTTACCCTTAGGGATAAGAACTAGCCTTGCCGTCTTCCACCGGTCACTGAACGTTCCCGTCGTCAAGCTCGTGTTGTACAGGTCAAGAAATATCTCCGGCCTCAGGCGAACCATCAGCCGGAGAATCTCCGCCGGTACTCCGTCTGGTCCCGGCGCCTTGCCAGTCTTCATCGCGGCAGTCGCTTTGGAGAGCTCCTCCGGGGTAAATATGGGGGCCGCCGGGGCTTCCGTGTCGTCTGTCACGTTCGTCCGTATCGGGTGAGTCGGAAACAGTCCGTCAACAATCCGTTCTGCGGTTTCGGCATCTTTGAGTTCAAGTGGAACTCGGGCCCCTAGTTTGCCAGTCACAATTTTGTAACCGGTTCCCCAGGGGTCTTCGTTCACCTCCTCGCAGAGCTGCTTCCAGCATCGCGTTTTGCTGTCCCTTATGGCGTTCGTAAGTGTTGTTCGTGACGTCTTGTAAGTGGCTTGGAGGTTTTCCCTTTCGGGTCTTCCCCCAGCCCTCGTAACTCGTCGGCGGTTTGCCAAGCAGAGCCTGCGCAGCTCGGCTATTTCGTCCGTCCACCAGTATTGTGGTTGCCTGTTTGGTCTATGTCGTCGTTTCGGCATTGTGCTGTTGCACAGCCGGTCCGTCAGTTTGGCCGTCTCGTCCGTGAGTCTTTCCGCCCTTTGCCGGCCAGTCAGTTCAGGGGGGACTTTTGTCATTGGTGCTGGTGCTGCCGCCAGCTCCTCCGAAAATTTTCGTAAGTCGAGTTTGTTGAGGTTCCACCTCGGGGGGTATTGGGTCCTCGTCCGTCTCGTCGCCGTTTGTCCTGCCACTTCGAAGACAATGTACTGGTGATCGCTGGCCGTATAGCCGTCGAAAACCCGCCACTGTCCTATCCGTGGTGATATTCTGTCCGATGTCATTGTGACGTCAGGGATGGAGTTTCCAAACCCTGGTCGTCTGTACGTCGGTACGTTTCCCGTATTTGCTACCACCAGGTCTAGTCTTGCGGCCATCTCCAGCAGCAGCCGTCCACGTTTGTTCGTTGTTGTCATTCCCCACTCGATCGCCCGCGCGTTGAGGTCTCCCCCGATGATAACGTCTCCAGGCAGATTCCTGATTCCGTCTTCAAGGACCGCCACTTTCCTCTCGAAATCCGTCGCGGCGCAGTTGGGTGTCAGGTAAACGCTGACGTAAGTGACAGCGCCGACCCTTGCCCAGACGTAATCGTCCCCGACACCGCAGTTAATTATTCGAGATTGGGCAGCGCCCCTTATCCAGATAGCTGTGGTCTCTGTCTCGTTCGTAATGTACGTTTGTGTCGTTCTTTTCCTGTACGGTTCGCACAGGATCAGAATGTCGGCGTCATGTTCGTCAGCTATCTGTGGTAGTAGCATGTCTGCTGTCCTACTCCTGTTCAGGTTTCCCTGAACTATTCTGTCCGTCTTCCGGCCTGCTTCCTGCACTCCTCCAGCGCAGCCCGGAATACCGCACACCTTCCGGTTCCCGCAAGGTGCGCTACGTCCCCGTGTCCCGTCTCAGAGCACAGTGGGCAAGCCGGTCTGTTTTTACAGTCCGTCGCGTAATGTCCCGTCTCGCCGCATTTCCTGCAGTTCTTTGTCCGATCCGCGTTCGTGCAGCTCGTCCTTGTATGTCCGTAGCCCAGGCACTTGTAGCATTTGGTCACCGTCAATCGTTGTCGTAGTCGGCATCGCACCCATCCTATCCTGATCCGGCCCCGGTCCAGCAGCACCTCGGCTTCCCGCGTCTCGAGGTCGCAGACTGCCATGTACTGCTCGGCCCGGTTCGGGCCGAAGATGTGGACACCAAAGTCGCCGTCTCGTCCCGTTTCTCGTCTCAGTGCCCGTATCACGTCCTCCGCGGTGGTAACGCAGTCCAGGTCCATGATCTCCAGTTGTGTCCTAGAAGTCACGGTCCTTACACTGCCCGTGTCCCCAACCGCGTCCTGTAGTGCGCGTTCAAACTGTTCTCGTCCGTCCGTGTCTGTCTGTATCTTGATGAGACACCGTCTGTCCTTGGTCTTCCTTAGAGCCATCACCTGTACATGACTGCTCGTCGGGTCGACCGTCGTCCTTATCTTCCGTACGATGTCCGAGTACGTGTTGTCTTTCCCAGGTTTGACCAGTACAGCCGTTCCCCTATGTTTGGGGGTCGGTCTGCGCTTTTCAGCCTGGGTCGGTACGTTCGTCTCGTCCGTTTTGTTTTTCGGTCCGTCGTTTTTTTTCTTCTTTTTTCGTTTCCTCACGGTTGTCCAGGTTTCGGCCTCCTCCGTTCTTGGGGGTGTCTTCTGTCGGGCCTCTGGTGGGGTCTTCGTCGTCTCCCGTTTCCGTTTCGTCGGTCGCGTCGCCGGTTCCGTTGTCTTCGTTTCTGTCTCTGTCAGGTCGTCTGCCATCATTTGTCCCTTCGAGGCTGTCCTGCTTTGCATGTTTAGCGCAGCGTCGGCGGCCTCAAGAATCGTCTTAATGCCGGTTTTTACCGCCATATTCATATTTTTCTGTATTGCCGCTGCCTCTTCCATTTTCGTCGCGGTCTCATGAATGAGTTGTAATAATTCTGTCAAATCGGGTTGGTTCTTATTGTAATCGTCGAATGAGGAGGTTCCAGGTTTTTCTCGATGCTTCCTTATATTTCCGACGACAGGTGGAACCGTTTTACCCTCTTCCATGGGTGGCGGTGTCGTTTCTCTCTTTCTGTATCTTAATTTCTTTTTCTTCTGATGTAGAGATCGATCTTCCGTGCCTGTTGACGAACATGACTGAAGTATACTTCTCTTTCTCAGGTTGACACTTTCAGTCACGTTCGCCAAGCTATCATCGTTCGACTCTCCCTCGATATTGTTCGTCGCGAGTTCTCCGATTGTCTTGAGTTCTTCCTCGGTCGATGTTTTTTCCAACTCCTTCTTCTGCTTAGGTTTTATTTCTTTTAAAAGTTTCTCCATATTAATCCCACGAGTAGGTCGGAATGTAGGTCTGCCTAGGCAGAGCCGCCTTGTCTAGGTAAGGTGTAAATACTGCAGGGTTCCACCCGGTGCCCTGCAGGGATCGTTCGCGACCGCTTTAGTTTACATCATTGCGGCCATGCAGCCGTAGGCACGATGCCTTCCACCGTAGCTTTTGATGTTGTGTGTTCTTAGTCTGCCTGCTCCCCATGGACCTGTCCGGCAAGGTTAGACCTGCCAGGGGCCAGAGCCCCCGCCGGCTGAGCTCCAAAGTTCATTGCAGAAACGCAAGCCCCCCCGCCGCGGCAAGGCGACACACTTGGGAGGGATTATTATTATTATTATTATTATTATTATTATTATTATTATTATTATTATTATTATTATTATTATTATTATTATTATTATTATTATTATTATTATTATTATTATTATTATTATTATTGTTGTTGTTGTTGTTGTTGTTGTTGTTGTTGTTGTTGTTGTTGTTGTTGTTGTTGTTGTTGTTGTTGTTGTTGTTTTGAGGAGGAAAATGCGTTAGGCACCATAGGAGAGACTCACGTGTTCTGCTCCCGTGTGTCGGACTCTCTTTGTGGGCCTACCGACTAAAAACCTCCTCAAAATTCCGTCTCCGCGGGGTGGAAACACGTTAGTATAAATTCACCTCCGCGGTATCTGCCCATCGTCTCGTTGGTTACACGTCTCAGTCCGAATTCTCTGTCTATTCTCGTCTTTCGCTCAGTCCATGCTCATTCATACTCCAAGCATCCATCCTCTTTCTTGCCTCTCAGAGCGATCTCGACGAATACGGCGATATGTGTCCACTGTTCCTCGTTCCGTAACATCAGTCCGATGATGTTGTCGGGTGTAATGTCCCCGGTCGTTCGTTCCAAGTATCATCTCTGTATCGTCCATCTGTCACTCACGAAGAATGTGTGTTCAGCGTCGTCTCGTGCATGTCCGCAGTATTTGCAGGAAGATTTTTTTATGAATATATATAAATATTATATAATTAAATTAATGATGAAATTAAAGAAATATATAAAACGCTTATTAATTTTGCACCCGTCAGCAAATGAATAGTGCATTACAATATCCAACACCAAATTGTAGTCCTGTACACGAAAGGTTCATTACAATTTATTGAATAAAAAGAAATTGTAATGCTCTACTCACGTCCCAGGTCCTACCACGTAGAGGTGGCTGCATAAAAACCCACCTATGGGGCCGTTGCTGTGTTTGTATAGCCCAGCAAATACGGACACAGGAAAGACCTCTCTCCATCACTCCAACAATTAAACGTCTTATTTATCCATTAAACTAAGAGCAACAAATAAAATATGATTTCGCAAGAACAGTATTTTCTGTCCAAATAAATAATAAATAATGTATTTAAATAAAAAAATGAATAAATTTCTGTTTTTGTCTTAGGTTAATGGAATGCGTTATGAAAAATTAATAAAAGCCAAGTTACAAAATTGGAAATAAATAAATTGCTATATATAATCAACGGTATTATATTATATCCTTCTAAATGAATAAATAATAAATTAATTAATATATTTCTCTTTTTTCTTAGGTCTATGAAATGCATTATACACAATATTATAATTATTTTTATTCACATTTATTTTTATGTAACGCGTTCGATTTACTTTATTTGCAGTTTTTTAACGCACTTATTACGTTATTTGTATATTTTTATATTTGTGTTTTTATTTTTATAATGTTTATTTATTTCATGACCAATTTATTCCCGAAGAACTATTTAATTATAATATCACAAAGTTTAAAGGAACTATTATTATTATTATTTATTTCCATCGTACAGCGACCTTCGCCTTAATACATCAACCATTATACATCTTTCTTTGTCACATCATATACTCTTATAACAATATAAACATACAAAATGTGAAATATACAGGGTGCGCCATCTCAATCTGGTCGATGGAAGTATTGAATAACTCTGACAGATTTTAACCGACCAGCGTCGTACAACACGTTTCGTATAGGTTATTTCAGTACAATTTCAACCATGTATCGCTATACGCCGAAAGAACGCGCCGAAATAGTTTCGCTTTACATTGAAAATAATCGTTCAGTTGTGTCAACTCAGCGTGCGTATCGTAAAAAATATCGCCGACGTTCTGCGCCCAAAGGCGACACTATCCGTCATTTAGCTTCAAATTTCATGGAGCACGGGTCTGTAGCGAATCTCCAACATCAAGCTCGACCACGTCCAGGTCGTTCAAATGAAAATATCGAAGCTGTTCGACAGAGTGTTGCAGAAAATCCAAATGTCTCATACCGCCGCCGGTCTCAGCAATTAAACATCAGTGGAACCACTTTGAGAAGGATTTTAAAGCAAGATCTTCACATGTTTCCGTACAAAGTGCAGTTGACTCAAAGATTATTGGAAACTGACAGCCGCGACGCTTGGCTTACGCTAATAACGTTAGTCGAATGAAGGAAGCTGAGCCGGATTTTTGGGAGCGAATTCTGATGACCGACGAGGCTCATTTCACCCTCTCTGGCGCTGTCAACAAACAAAACTGTCGCATGTGGGGCACCGATAATCCTCATATTATTCACGAAACTCCATTGCACGATGAGAAAGTGACAGTTTGGGCCGGTGTTTGCTCAAAAACCACCATTGGACCATTTTTCTTCAGAGCTGGTGAAACTGTCAATGGGGATCGATATCGGTGGATGTTGGCACACTTTGTTTTACCACAAATGCGTGAAAAAGGTCTTAAGGAATTTTGGTTCCAACAAGATGGTGCGACATGTCACACTGCGCGCTCAACAATGGACTATTTGCGTCGGAAGTTCCCAGGACGTGTGATATCAAAGAAAGGTGATATTGACTGGCCACCAAGATCGCCGGATTTGACTGCACCGGACTTCTTCTTGTGGGGATTTTTGAAAAGTAAAGTCTATGCCAACAAGCCGAAGACCATAGAGGAGCTAAAAAACAACATTCGAGCCGAAATCGCAGCGATATCGCCCGAGACGCTGGCAAATACAATGGAAAATGCCGAAAAAAGAGCTCATTTTTGTCTATAATAAAGGCGGACATTTGATCGATGTGGTTTTTGGAAACTAATCAAAATAAATTGTAATGAATCAAATTTAATAAAAAAATACGACTTTGTGAAATCTGTTGAAAATTCTCTAAGTTATTCAATACTTCCATCAACCAGATTGAGATGGCGCACCCTGTAGAATATATGTCAAATCCTCAACTTCTTTTATATGCTTTCTCCTTTTCCTCCATATCTTCTTAATTCTCTTTGTCATCACCCAGCCATACTTCTCTCACATTCATATTTTCCTCTCATTCACATTACTATTTCGATTCTGCGCCTTTGGCACTTTTCCGTTTGCACACTCTTATTCGCTAAGATAACCCTTATCACCGCTATCTTAAGTGCTATTTCCTTGACTAGTTTTATTATTTTTGTTTAGAGAGTCTTTTATTTTCCCAAACGCTATTAGTTATTCGCACAGCTCTTCAATTGCTTCCCCCCTCAACGTTTCTATCAGATGCTGTCGCAGTTCTTTCCCTGCTCTTCCTTCTCTCCATTTGTCCACTTCCATAACCCATTCTTTCTTTATTCTTTTCCTCGCTTCCTTACATTTCCGGATCTTTTTTACAAAGCACACGCATCCAGTTCACATATCCTTTCTTCCCAGCCATTCCGATGTTTCCACATCTTAATCTCGCCCACTCTTCTTTCAAGTCCCCTCTCATTACTCCCTCGTCCCATAATTTTTCTCGCTCTGTCCCTATTTTGATATTTTTGTACCAGCTACTGAAGGTAGACTGGTCTATCCTCGTCCAATGTCCTTGGATATCCTGGTCCCTTTTTTCCTCTAACCCTTCTCTTAACGCCCTTTCAATCGCCCTAATCTGCGTCCCCTCTCTCATCAGTCCCATGATTCTACCTTCTCCTACCTGTCTCATTGCTTTTTCTAACTCCTTCCCCCACTTCGACAGTGTTTTATTTACTATCCCCCTAATTTCTTCTTTGAGGCAGATCTTCGGCCATCTGAAATCCTTCATCTTTAGGATTTGTAACACATAACTTCCTGCTCTTCTTCTTGCTTCAACTTCGATACTTCGCTTTCCTGTTTCCATTTTCCATAAATAATCCGGTGTATTTCTCGACACCCCCAAGGCTATTTTCATCACTCTGCTTTGTAACTTCTCAATTCCTTCTCTCCTTTTCCAACCCCAGATCTCAATCCCATACGGGGCACTGTATACAGTTATCTAGTCTGGCCCTTTTCATCACTCCCCAAACTGCATTCGCTGCTTTCCTCGCTTTTTCAATTAATTTGTTTATATGAACTCCCAATGTGCACTTTGTTATGAACCAATATCCCAGATATTTAAATTCCTTAACTACTTCTATTTTCTTTCCTTGTAAATTCTATTCCTCTCCTTTTTTCATTCTTCCTCCATTTCTGAATACCATTATTTTTGTTTTGTCCACATTCACCTCCATTTTTGTCTTTCTCACGTATCTCTCCAGTGATTTCAGCATCTTTGCAAGTTCTCCCGCCTCTTTAGCTATGATCGCAATATCGTCTGCATATTTCAGCACGAAAAATGTTTCCCCCCCCCATGACTGTTCCCCCTTCTACTTTCCTCTCCCAGTCTTCGTCCACGTCATCTAGCGCGATGTTAAAAAGTGTTGGGCTGATAGGACAGCCTTGTCTCACACCCTTCTTTGTTCTGAAATTTTCTGAGATTCCTTCTCCTGTGATGATGTCATTCCTCGTATTCCTATAGATAGTTCTGATCATCGCATGCATTTTCCATCTAATTCCTTTTTCCCACAGTTTCTTGAACAGCAGCTCTCTATCCACTTTCTTAAATGCTGCTTTAAAGTCTACAAACACTACGTATAATTTCCCTCCTTTTTTCTTTAGTCTATTATTATTAAGAGCATTGAGCACGAAGACATGGTCTCGCGTACTCCTTCCTGCCCTGAATCCCGCTCGACTTTCTCTCAGCATGGCCTCCTTTTCCAGCTATTTGTTCAATCTCGTTACCATTATACTGAAGATTATTTTATATCCAATGTCCAACAGCGAGATCCCTCTATAGTTGCTAGCCAACTCCTCGTCGCCCGCCTTGTGTATCGGAAATATCCTTGCAATCTCCCATCCCACAGGTCGTTCTCTGTTATTCCATACCATATTTAGTATTTTTCTTAACTCTTGTTTCTCTTTTTCGACTAGATTTTTTAAAATTCAGCCTTAGTGCCGTCCTCTCCCGCCGCCTCATTATTCTTCAGTTTTTTCATTATCCTCTCTAATTCTCTCATACCGATTTCCTGGTCTAGCAATTCATCATTTGAGGGTACCATTTCTTCGCTCACATTCCATGATCTTGAGCTCTCTTCTCTTGTCCCTTCCTCCACTTCTTCTGACTCTAACAGATTTTCGAAATGCTTAACCCAGTCGTTACTTCTTATATTTTCCCCCGCTCTTTTCTTCTTAGTCCTGAAATTCCCTATCGCTCGCCACCATTCAGCCATATCTTTGCTTTCTTTCACTTTTCTCCATCGAGCCTCGAACCACTCGTTTCTGTTTTCTTTTACCAGTTTCTTCCATTGTTTTCTCTCTTCTGCTAACTCCTCTCGCTCATCAACATATCTCTTTGCCAAGAATCTTTTCAGTCAGTGCCACACTCTCTTCTTTTGCAGCCCGCAGTCCCTATCGTACCAGCTATTGTTATTTTTCTTGTTTTTTATTTTCCTTATCATCTTGACTATCTCTGCCGCTTTCCAATTTTTTTCTTTCAACATTCTCCATCGTTCTCCTGCCGTGACACGATGACAATCGTTTTCTCTCATTTTCTTTATCTCTTCTTCATAAAATTGGCTCATCTCATCTCTCCACACTAATCTCGTCCCTGCACCTTCCCACCCCCCTTGACTGTTCTTCTTATCCTCTCCCCCCTCTTTTCAAAGTCCACTCCACCGGCAAGTGTCCGACTCCACTCTTGGAAATACCGTTAATCTTTATACAATCTCTTCCTCATCCTCCATCTATATCACCAGATTTAAGCCGAACCTCTGACCTACCCCCCTCTCACAAAAGTGACTCTTCCCTCTTCGTCGCCCCTTACCCTCCCATTGAGTATCGTCAAATCTATCCTATCACAAAAATTCAATAACTTACGCCCTTCTGCGTTAAGCACCTTGTCTTCTGAGTTTTGTTCCCAAGATAATCCTCCTAATTTCTCACATTCCGTTATACCCCTTTCTTTCCCTATTCTCGCATTTAGATCACCCGCTATCAATATCCCCGCCCCCTTTCCTCTCCTTCTTCTATGCGTTGTGTTATGCCGGTACCGGGTAATTAGATTATTCGGTATTCGGTATAATATTAAAAAGTTATTATTTTTCGGGATCGTTTGCCGATAAGGAGATGGATCTCGAGTTATCGATGAAAACACGAATTTATGTAAAAGGAAGTATTTATTATAGGCAACGGTGACTTTCCGTTGTCTATTTAGAAGTAAAGTAAGAAAGTACAATAATGCGTTGTTTCGAGAATTTTACGAGGAACCAACCGTTCTCTGCTAAGTCGAAATTAATTCTGTCTTTTCGTAAAGCAGTTGCTAACTGTCTTCACGAAAATCCCTTAGTTGGCAGCTTTAGCTTTAGCCTATCGTAGATCGCCTCGCGAGTCGCTTCATGCTGCGTCGGCGTCTACTTCGCATCCCGTCTTGTATGACAGCTATCTTTCAGAATTCCATCTCTAACTGTGTCCGCTAAGGAATATTCCTGAGAATACGTTAGAGGAATATTCCGCGACACAACATCCCTCCCCCCTTAAAAGGAAAAATTTTCAAAAAAAAATTTTTTCTTCAGTTGGTTTCCCGTACCTTACAATTTTAATACAATTTTACGATTTGATATATGATATATAATATGTGTGTAAAATGTTTCATTTTTGTTTGCTAGCTTCTTTCAAGTCGAGCAAGTCGTTCTCGATTGGGGGGACGATTGCATAACCTGGCCAGCTCGGTTCGAAGTCGTTCCTCTGGCTGTTGTCGTCCGAGAGGCTCGAGGTTGATAGTTACCTCGGCGGTTGCCGGGGTTATTGCTTCTCTAGTGCTCGGTGGTGTTCTGTTTCTTTTGTACCTGTAACATTTAAGCAGAACGTAGCCAACCAAGGCGATCGGCGCTATGGCGCCCAAGGAGTAGAAACTCAGGTTGTGGATGTGTTGCATCCCGTCTCCGGCAGTATGGAGGTTGTCCATGATTTGGTCGGCTCGAGCTCCGAGCTTCCGAAGCTCTTCGGGGTCTCGCAGCACGCTCTGTAGTGGGATGGTCCTCTCGGTCTGCGGCGGGGGTGCCCGAGCTTCGATCTCCGTTAATGTCAAGTTAAACGACGGGAGGTAGTTTTCCTGTATGATCTGCGATGTTCGCCCGATGGTTTTGATGCTGAAATCTCGGGCGGTTACTATACATACGCCTACCAAAGCCAGTATTCCTGAATTATTCAATATTTCGTGCTGAGTGGGATTTTTCCCACAATTTATCCCTATGGGGACCGGGGTTGGCGCGACGTATAACCATCGTCCTTGCTGTTGCATTGGAACGATTAAGGGATGTGTGATTTCGACAACCCTTTTCGCGCAATTTTTTCCGTTACCGGTGTCCATTTTCGCATAGATTAGGACTTCGCAGGGCGCGTCGCGTGTGACCGGCATAGTAGGGTGTGTTGGTGGGCAAATGTACGATTTGCCCAGTACCTTGCAAATTTTTATGTCATCGTATGTCATCCTTAGGTACTTGCGATTCTCTATATCTATTACCAAGTGGGACTCGGTCGCTTCTATGTAGTAGTGCCTGCCATTGTCCGCTCGCGTGGGTATGGGGTATACTTTTTGCATACTATATCGTTGCTGCCCGATCAGCGGTATGTCCAGCACGAGTACCACTGCGTTGCCTTCGCTGTAAGCCCTGGTATCGGCCAGTCGCATAAGTGTTGACACTTGGTCAGGTGCTATTGCGACCGGGAAACTACTGCCCGACGGTAGGTGTGGTAGTGTCTCTACGAGGTGCCTAGCGAGTGTGCGTGGCGGCAGGGACGTTGCTCGGGCCTTACCGCTAGCTATATCGTCCACCAGCCACACTAGCTCCTGTACGTCGCCGAGTAATGCTTCGACCGCAATACTTATCGCGTTGAGCGTCTCGTCCAAGTGTTGGCGTCTCTCTATGTAGTATACTTCGCTGTTAAGCGTGCGGTTGATATGCTGCATCAGGGACAGCAGGGTCTGTTCGTTAGCCTGTATGTGTTGCGCGCTTTCATTAAATAAGCAGAGCGTGGTTTTTATGACTTGTATTTGATTTTTTAATCCTTCCTTCAGGGTCTGGTGGGACGCCTCCAGGCGCGTTATCTCTTCGTGTAGTTCCTTTGCGTCGGTGGCATCCATGTTTCCCGTGATGGCTTTGATTATGCTTCCGAGGCCATCTATCAATCCTCGGCGCTCTCTGACGGGGCGCGTCCCGAGGAGGTCGAATACGGTCAGTATTCCTGTCTCTATTCTTTTCTTCATTCTCGGAACCGAGTCGCTTATGACGAGGCATATATCATTGGCGCGAGTTTCGCTCTCGCACAGCTCCGTCAGACGTTGTAGGCTTTTGCTTATCTCCCCCTCTCGGTGCAGTAGTGCAGCGAGGTCCAGCCTGATTATCAGTCGCCACGTCGATTGAATTATTGTAAGGCTCCCTATGTTCTCGTAGTAGATGCCCGGAGTGCTGGCAAAAGTGCTGACGACGTAGTCGGCTGTACTCGGTGTGGCTGTGGTTTGTCCATACCTTGCTGCGATTAATCTGCAATCAGACGAGGGGAGGAAAGCGTGAGTTCTCCCTCTTTCGTTGCAGTCTCGCGAGTTTCGCACGAGGGCTTTTTGGCTCATTCTTGTTCTCACAACCCGACCGGAACAATGTCTACGATTCTCGTCCGTGTGTCCAGGACCTCGCCCTATGGGGCAGCCCTCTGTAGGGGGGACGATTTGTCTCCCGCTGTGTTAGAGCTAATCGTAAGTATCCTCCTTACCTTGCTTGGATTTTTTTTTTTTTTTTTTTTTTTTTTTCTATAAAATTCTTATTTATGTTAATTTTGGTTTTCAGAGCTCCCTGATCGTGGTACCCGGGCCGAGTCGTCGCTGGCTGTCCGACGAGCTCCGGGAGCGAGCGGCTACACGTCGTCGCCGCCAGGACAATCGCCGAGCGGTGTATTGTCTGTGGGGCCTGGGGCCGTGGCTCGGAGACGAAGAGCCCTACCACGATTTCGTCGGGCTGCGCCGGCTCTTCGCGAAGGAGCCGCTCTCCACTTGTCCCACTTGCGGGACCGTCTTCGTCTAATTTTTACTAATCATCATTTTATGTTTTTATGTTACTTAAAAATTATAACCAATAATCATATCTCCATACGTTCGGAATTTTAATAAAATTTCCCGAATTTACCTCGCGTCGTTAATGGAGTTCCTGCCTTGCGCTCCGAGGAGCTCCCTACCCTCATTTATTTAGTTTTTAATGGTCGTTAAGTAGTTTCAGGCGGTTAGCATGGACCGCCTGAGTTTTCCGTCCCTTCTGGACGACGTAGTTGACGGGAGGCCTCGCTTCCACTATCGCGTGGGGTCCCGTCCACTTCGGGGTCAGTTTGGCCGACCGCCCCCTGCGCACCGTCTCGTCGCGGAGGAGTACGCGTTCGCCGACGCGGTACTCCTGCACCTGCGCGCCTTGGTCGTATATAGTCTTCGACCGTCGTTTCGCGCCTTCCAGGTTCTCTCGTGCTACAGTCCATGCGGCGCGTAATCGTTCGCGTAACTCTTGGACGTAGTCGTCGTATGCATAGGCGCGGCGGGGCTCCTGCTTCACGGCGGTCGGTAACTCCGCTTCGCGTCCATACACCAATACATGGGGTGACAATCCGGTCCCTGTATGTGGAGTGGTGTTGTACGTAAACATTGCGTATGGCAGCCACTCGTCCCAATTTCCCTGATCCTCATCTATGAAATTTTTTAGGTACTCAGCAAGGGTGCGATGTGACCTCTCCAAAGCGCCGTTCGATTCGGGATGATAGGCCGTAGTTTGTATTTTTTTAATTCGCAGCAGTCGACACATCTCTTTGAAGGTCGAGCTGAGGAAGTTCGTACCCTGATCTGATAATATTATTTCCGGCGTTCCGTGCCGGCAAATTAATTCTTCTACGAGCGCCTTTGCTACTGTCGAAGCCTCTTGGTTCGGCAGTGGAATCGCTGCGCTGTACTTGGTCAATGCGTCTTGGATCGTAAGTATATATTTTTTCCCGTTGACGCTTTCCGGTAACGGTCCTACGATGTCGACCGCAACTTTTTCGAACGACCTCGATGGGGTGTCAGTTACCACCATCGGTACTCGTTCCCTTTTCCCGATTTTATTTTTCTGGCAGGATTCGCAGGATGTTATGTATTTTTCTAAGTCCCTTCTTATGCCGGGCCAGTCGTACTTGGTCCGGATCCGATGCAGTGTACGCCTGATACCCTGATGCCCTCCTAAGGGGGTGTCGTGGTATTCTTTTATGATTTTCAGGCGGTCTTCGAAGGAGGGAACGGCTACGCCACTGCGGCAGTCGCTGCGCTCTTTTATAACGCTGTCTTCGTCTGCGCTGCTGGAAGTTCGTGGGCTACGGGCCCCGCCGTGCCTCGCTTCCTCAGCAGGCCTTTGCGGTGCTCTGTCCGCAGTTTCTTCACTCGGTGTGCCCACCGGTGGCTCTGCCGTTGGGTCGCTCTCTCTCTCGAGCGGCCTTGCAACGTTTGCCTTTCGAGGCCTTCCGCGCTTCGCGGGTCCGCCATGCTGTGCTGGGCTCGCTCCATCCTTGTTAGCGGTGCACGCAGTCTCACCAGTGGCTTGCGTTGTCTGCCCCTTCCCCGACCGCACGGCTTTTCGGCGGGGCTGTGGGGTTCAGTAGAGCGTTCTGCAGGCACGCTGCGAATCTCTCTGTCCTCTTCTGGCGCATTGGCCAGAGCGGCCTCTCTCTCTGCCGCGTTGCTAGGTTGGCCCGGGGTATTCTCGGCTCTCCGCTTTGTGCGGCTGTCCGTACCCGGGCGCTTGCCGTCCTCGTCTCGCTCACGGGCGAGCTTGACCTCTCGCTCCAGCGAGCTACCATGGCTATACGGGGTATCTTCGGCTGTCCGCTTTGTGCGGTCTTTCGTTGTGCCTACTTGCCCCGTCGTGCTGTCCTCTTCCGACTCACGGACTTCGTTCCTAGCTCTCGCTTGGGTCCTCGTAGTAGCGAATATACGACTTAACGCATCGGCGTTGGTATTACGCTTTCCGGCCTTATATTCAACGTTAAATTCGTGTTCGGCCAGTTTAATTTTCCAACGCATTAATCTCGAACCTGGGTCCTTTACTCCGAACAGCCAGGTGAGCGGTTGGTGGTCCGTCACTACCGTGAAACGTGTACCATAAATATATGGTCGAAATTGAGCGAGAGCCCAAACTATGGCGAGTAGCTCTTTTTCCGTGGTTGTATAATTGAGCTCGGCCTTTGACATGGTGCGGCTCGCGTAACATATGGGCAAATCGTCCCCGATTTTGCCTTGCGATAAGATTGCGCCGAGCGCCCTGTCTGAGGCGTCCGTCGTTACAACAAACGGCTTAGTGAAGTCTGGATACTGCAGTATCGGTGCTGTGGTAAGGGCTGTCTTCAGTTCTTCGAAGGCAGCGTCTCTTACTGCGGTCCACTCGAATGCGACCCCTTTCTGGGTTAATTCTGTGAGTGGCTTCGCGGTTCTCGAGAAGTCCTTGATGAATTTTCGATAGTAGCCAGCTAGTCCGAGGAAGGATTGTACTCCTTTTATATTTCTCGGTACTGGGAATTCTCTTACTGCTTCCAGTTTCTGCGGATCAGCACGTACGCCCTCTTTGGATATGATGTGGCCGAGGTACTGCGTTTCCTTTCGCAGGAACTGGCACTTGCTCGGTTGCACTGCTAATCTGGCTTCTCTTAGCCGCTGCAGTACCTCTCGTAACCTGTCATTGTGCTCCTTGAAGGTTTTTCCGTGAATTACTATGTCGTCTAAGTACACATAGCATTTGACGCCCTGTAGTCCTGCCAGCGCGGAGTTCATCAACCTCTGGAAGGTCGGTGGGGCGTTTTTGAGTCCGAAAGGCATTCGATTATACTCGAAATGGCCCTGTGGTGTGGAAAATGCGGTCTTTTCCTTGTCTTGCTTTGCCATCGGGATTTGATGAAATCCAGAGGCGAGATCCAAGGTCGTATAGTATCGGGCCCTTCCCAGCTGGTCCAATATCTCGGTGATATTAGGCAGTGGGTACGAGTCTCCGATGGTGGCTTCGTTCAGCTTCCGAAAGTCCACGACTACGCGCATTTTTCTCTTTCCGGCTGCGTCAGGTTTCTTCGCTACGACCAGCAGCGGGGCGTTCCATTGACTCCGGCTAGGTTGGACTATGCCTTCCTCCAGCTTTTCGCGGGTCTGCCTCTCCACTTCTCTCTTGTGGGTCTCGGGCAGCCTGTATGGGTGCACCTTAATGGGCTGCACCCCCTCCTTTAGGGGTATCACATGTTCTACCATAGGCGTGCATGGCAGCCTGTCCCCCGGGAGGTGGAACATTGAGATTTCGTGCGTCTAGCTCTTGAGCTAGTCGCGCGAGGCGGTCGGCCCCTCGCTCCGCGCTGACGGTGCATACTTCGGGCGTCGCGGCCTCGGGACCGTGACCCACTGCCGTTATCTCTAGCGGCTCGAGTTCCACCACCGGGCGTTGTACCTCAACAGCCTTCTCTGTGGTGTTTATTAGACTTACTGCACAGCTGCTACCGTGCGGCGGCGTGATGCAGGCTCCCATTATTACTCCTTTTCCGAGTTCCATTTTAGAGAGCAGTCCGATAAATTTGCTCTTGGTCGCGGCGTAAGCGACGGTCTCGCTGCGTGGCGGCAGGGTCATCTTCACCGAACCATCTAAAAGCGGCATGCAATGTCCGTATAGTTTAATCATTTCGCCGTGCAAGATATCTGCTTTATGATGTTTAATGAAGTCCATACCAAGCAGTCCGTTGACCTTCAACGGCACGGTGCTCGGAACGATGTAAAACCAATGCTCTACATTTAGAGCCGGCGTCTCGAGCGTGATGTTCGCCATTCCTAGAGGAGTAAATTTTTCTCCCGCCACCCCTTGTAATTCCACTTTGCAGTCTTTCACCATAGTCTCGGGTTTGAGACAGTCTTCTTTAATGATGCTGCATTGGGCTCCGGTGTCTGCCTTGAGGGTGAGTACCCCAGACACGGCCAGCGATGCAATAATATCGAAATCACTGGCGGTGGCACTCGACGCCGGCAACGTTACTTGTAGCAGTTGTAGCTTGCTTGCGGGCTTTTCCTGGGCTGTTAGTGTGTTCAGCCTCATCGTTGCCAGCGGGCGGGTGTCCGTGTTATTCCGACCGGTACCCGTCGTTACTGTCGTTTTTTTTTCCTTATCTTCCGAGTCCTTTTGACGTTGGGGCTGCTGTGTCGTCCGAGCGGGTTCGCTCTGGTTTAGCGATAACCTCTTTCTACAGTCCCTCCACACGTGGCCCTTCTTCTGGCAGTAGTTGCACACGATGTCGACGTTGTGTATGGACTTATTTTCACTGGGCATTGGCAGGCTCACGCTTCCCGATCTCCGGGTGCAGTCTCGTGCCAAGTGTCCGGCGTTCCCGCAGGTGAAACAATTTTCGTTCTGCCGGGATGGTGCGCCCTGGGACCTTCTGGGGTGGCTCGACGCTCCCCCTAGCCCTCCCTTAGGCTGCACCATGTTGGTTATCTCTATGGCCCCGGCCACGGAGTCATGCAACGTTTGGTAATTTCGAGCACGTACCAGCACTTGCACCTGGCCGTGCAGGCCGTTTTCGAAGTTGGCCTGTGCGCTTCGTCGTGTGACGCTCTCGACGGTAATCTTTTGATCCTCGGTTTGCAACGGCTCGCAGAGTATTTCGGCGATGTCTACCGTGATCCGTTCCGTCCGTGCCGCGTAGGCGGCTATGTCTTCGTTCTGTCCCTGCCGGAGGGAGCTGAACTCCATTTGCAGCGCGGCCAGGGACTTCCGTTGTCCGTACAACGCTTCCAACTCGCTCCTGAGTTGCGCCATGGTGCTGATGGTTTTGTGCTGCAGTTGTCTTGCTGCTGCACCCTCTAGCTTACTCATAACGATTAACTCGAGGAGAGTGTCATGCTCCTCCTCTGCTACCCTGCGGAATATCGTCTCGCAGGACTTTAAGAAGAGAGGCAATGCCTTTGAATCTTTGCCGTCGAATGTTTTTACCATTTTTATTCCGAGACTGAGGCTGAGCATGTTTGAGGGCCTCTGCGTCTCCTCGAATCGCGCGCGTCTCGGGGGCAGCGCGGGGGGCGGGATGTCCTCCATCCCAGCTCCTCCTAGCCGTCGCTGGAGCTCGGCAATTTGCTCCCGTAAGGAGTGGATTAGTTCGTATTCGTCTGCACCTACCTCGTTGAGCGTGCTCGCCAAGTTTCGTCTTGCTGACGGTGTTTCAACCCCCTGTAGCTCGCGATCGAGTTCGCGTCGACTTTGCT
The DNA here is from genome assembly GCA_963942595.1 of Cylloceria caligata. NCBI lineage: Eukaryota > Metazoa > Arthropoda > Insecta > Hymenoptera > Ichneumonidae > Cylloceria > Cylloceria caligata. The sequence continues at coordinate 53,202,482 of OZ012707.1, read as the reverse complement.
CGTGCTCGCGCTGCAGCCTTTCGCACTGCCGTCGAGCTCTTACCAAGTCACGGTGGCTCCGGTCGATCGCCTCTAAACGATCTTGTACTCTCGAAGTCACCGATCGTGCCGTCGTACCGGTAGCTGACGGGAAACCTACGCGATCTATCGTTTGCAAGCTTCCGAGTTCCCGTTCATCTATGTCCTCCTCAAGGCGTTCAGGCGTTCGTTCGCCAGTAGCCATATTGAACACGTCGTCGCTACCTATACTACTGTTATCGCGAAATGCCGTGCCCCTGAGAGGGTTTACGCCGAACTCGGCGTCCAGTCGGCCCGCGACGGCCTCTTGCCTATCGGTGGGGATTCGTCCCGACGGCGAGAGCTCTGTTAACGCCCTGCGCGCTTCGTATACTATTTCCCCTACGGCGGCAGCTAATCCAGCTGTGGAGTCTGCCCCTTCGCCGGGAATCGCAGTTCCTAATGAATTGACTCTACGTTTCGGTTTCGCTCCCCTAAATATCGGCATGTTGCTAATTTCGCGGCGAACAAAACTCTAAAATATGCCCACAAAATTTCTAGAGATATTTTCTCCAAATTTTCCAAAATATTTTTCCTGACTGGCTTCAGTTTATTGGCTATGTATGAGTATAAAGTAACCGCCACTTACAGAAAGATGATCTGGTAGACGGTCCTTTTCATTGCGATGTCCTCGGGTGCTGTTCCTTCGGTGCTGTAGACCCGTTGTCTCTTAGCTTTCCTCGAAGGTTGGTCCAGTTGTCCTCCCTGGTACCGTTGACCCGTATCTCCGTTGGTTCCTGGGTTCGTCCTTGGTGCGTCGCCAACGATTGCGCGACGGCTTCTTTTCGAGTAGCTGCTGTGCGTACTCGGTTGCACACTTTGTGCGGTTTTCCGCGACTTGACGTGACACCGTCAATCGGGACTTTAAACGGTTGACCGATACGTCACCCCGCACCGACGTTCGCTTCACGCTTCGCGTTAGATTAGTCGGGTTTTCACGAACTACACTGGTGTCCTTGCACGCGTCGTAGTCGTCACTTCAGAGTATTCTCAACTTTGTCCAAAACACTTTTGTCCTAATAAATCGCGAATCACTTAACTTCGGCAGATCCCACCGCTGCCACCAAATGTTATGCCGGTACCGGGTAATTAGATTATTCGGTATTCGGTATAATATTAAAAAGTTATTATTTTTCGGGATCGTTTGCCGATAAGGAGATGGATCTCGAGTTATCGATGAAAACACGAATTTATGTAAAAGGAAGTATTTATTATAGGCAACGGTGACTTTCCGTTGTCTATTTAGAAGTAAAGTAAGAAAGTACAATAATGCGTTGTTTCGAGAATTTTACGAGGAACCAACCGTTCTCTGCTAAGTCGAAATTAATTCTGTCTTTTCGTAAAGCAGTTGCTAACTGTCTTCACGAAAATCCCTTAGTTGGCAGCTTTAGCTTTAGCCTATCGTAGATCGCCTCGCGAGTCGCTTCATGCTGCGTCGGCGTCTACTTCGCATCCCGTCTTGTATGACAGCTATCTTTCAGAATTCCATCTCTAACTGTGTCCGCTAAGGAATATTCCTGAGAATACGTTAGAGGAATATTCCGCGACACAACAGTTGTTTTAACGGTTCTTCTATTTCCTCCCATCCTACATTGTTGCACGCTTCTATTATCCACAAGTCTTTGTCTGACGATTTTTCACGTATTTTCACAATCAGTCCATATTTCCATTCAACCACCTCACATCGCGTAGACACATTCTTTCGCACCGCCACTAAATGCCCCCCAATTGCGCTCCTTTCTTACAATCGCGCGTCGCTGCTTTCGTCCACCACTTAAATTTACGGCTTAGTCTTTTCAGTGTGTAAGCTTCTTTATCCTTTTCTAATCACGTTTGTTGTAGTAGCACCATGTCATAATTTTCTAAAAAGTCCTGCGCCCCCCATATCCTCCCCGACCCCGCAATATTACATGTTATCATTTTATATCGACTCCTTTATTTTCTCACGAAAAGACTGCATTCTTTCTATTCCCCCCACAAGTTCTGTCCTGTACCACCACACTCCATTTACACAGAGTTTTTGGTGGCCTCTCAATACGCTTTTGCCTTCCCCACGTTTCTTCTTCTCGTGTCCGTCCAGCCATTCTTGCACTTGTCTCTCCCTCGTTGTCAAATCTTCCTCTATCCAAATTCCCGTTCCTCGTAGATCTCTTTTTCTTATCATGATTCTTTTTTTCATCTCCATCGTCTCAAGTGTGGCTACTGGCCCTCCGCCAAGATTTTGAATTCTTGTTATTCTCACTTTTATTCCCATTTTTGTCACAATGATATGCCTTATTTTTTCAGCAATCACCGTATCTTTATCGTTTGCGCGTATTACCCTTATTACGATATTTTTCTTCCTCCTCGTTCTCTCTTTGGACTCCCACTCCCACTCAGCCGCGGTATGCGGGTCCGGTCGCGTTGAGCGCCCTCTGATCTCACGCTTACTTCCCGTTCCTAAGCTACTTGCTTTGTCCGTTGGAGTCCGCGATAACTCGCCCGCTTCTCTCCTTCTCTCACACTCGTCGGTCGCACACGCACGCACTCTTTCACTTATCGATTCTGCGCCGATGCTTGTCTCTCTCTCCCTTTCTTCCTTTCTCGCGCCTTCTGACTCTACACTATTTTGCTTTAGTTCATACACATACTCATCCACTGTTAACAGCGGTGCGTTTGGACATTCGTCCATCTCTTTCTCTCTCAGCGCTTCATCACTTTCTTCTTCCAGCCTCAGCGCTTCATCACTTTCTTCTTTCAGCCTCAGCGCTTCATCACTTTCTTCTTTCAGCCTCAGCGCTTCATCTCTTTCTTCTCTTAGCCTTTGTATTTCCTGCACGTAACTTGCTCTATCACTCTCATACCATTCTTTCTCCTCGTGTCTTTCTGCATGTTCCCTGTATTTTGACATTTTCCATTTCTCTGCTTCCGCCAACAGTTATCTTATTATCCTATTCATCTCCTCACATCGGCATGGTAATGGTGAGCTTTCTTTCTTTATTGTCTCTATTTCACGTCTGAAGAAACTCTTTAATCTCTTTTCTGTACCGCTGATGAGCCACGTCGTCTGCTCGTGCCAATCTATCGGCCAGTCATAGAGCCTCTCCTTGTCTCTCTCTCTATGACATATACAACGCCCTACTTACCTCCCCTTCTTGTTCTATGTGTCTTTTTCATTCTGTTTGCACCACTTTTTCACTCTCTTACTGTCCTTCACCCCGCACTTACACCATACACAATTCAGGCTCTTCAACCTCACTTTCACCCGTATTGTCCTCCATTGTCACAACACAGGCTGTTTCCGTCTCTATGTCGGTTTTCTCTTTTGTCTTTTCACACTCTCCTTCGTCTGCGCTTTTTAGTCCGGTATCCACCCACGCCTCGCTACACTCCATCACACTCTCCTCCCCCACCGCTATCTCTACGTAAGCTTTCTCATTTTCGTCTATATTTTTGCGCGGTGCGTGACACACTTTACTTTTTGTTTCAAATACGTCACATTCCATCAGCTCTTTATCTGTTCCTTGAGCCGCATTCAGATCCACAAGATATTGATCTATTTTAACATTTCCTTCTCTCTTTTTCGGAGGTCTTCCTCTGGGCCTCTTAACCAGCTTTATTCTTCACTAGTCTGCCAACTATTATCTCTTCTGCATTCACTACACAGCGCACCCAGTCGTCATCCGACGGCGGCTTATTCACCTCGCGGCCATCTTCCGATCGCTCACTTCCAGCTTCTTTCTCACCGTTTTCTGCCATCTTTTTGAGTTTTTTTCTAACCTGTACTTTCATGCACCTCAATTTTGTGACGAAAGACACTCAAGTTACACGACCTCCTCACCTGTCTCCAATGTCACGAAATCCACTCGCCTCGCTCCATCGTTCAACAGACTTTCCGGCCACTTTAGCTCACAAAAACAACTCTAGTGCACGACTTCTCACAGAGCCCTACTCCCCGCGACCGTACGCTCGTACACGCCGTGTCGTTTCCCAAGTTTTAAGGATCTATTTAGTCGTTATATCACAAGTTATTTTGCGCAGGAATGATGGTAATTTGGTTTAAGCAATCAATCTTTTTATTATATTCACTTATTTATCCGATATTCCATTGACATAAAAGCTTTCATCGGTAACACGCAAGTTGGATAAAAAAAACTTGTTTATTTGACTTCAATCACGGGTGAGGGTACCGTTACTATACTGGAAGCTCTTTCCCCGCAAAGCAGAATCTATAAAATAACAGGCGATACTGTCATAAAGCAATGTGTTGATGTGCGAAAATACACATGATTAACGATATTAATGTCAGCACGGATAAGTGATATTAATAGTGCAACATCAAATGCCAAAGAAGCTGCGTAACGCAGTGGTAGCGTTCCAGACTGATAATCCGAAAAAAGTAGATTTGAATCTCGAGCTAGTCAATTCGAAATTGTCTTTTTCTCGCGACGATTCACTTTTAAAAAGTGAACTTCTTACAAATACTAATGAAAAACACATAAAAAGATCGACAATTTCAATAATTAATGAAAGCAAACGTTTTATTCATCGATTAAGAGTACACAGAAATAATAGTACAGCTAATAATTGCATAAATTTATTTTGTACTTTGAACGTTTGAACAGCGCGCGGCGTAGTGAGAGACGTCCGTGCTGCCTGAATGTTGATTGGTCGGTGAGCCGAGTGTGCGCGCGGCGTAGTGTGTGACGTCACACGCTGCCTGACTGTTGATTGGTCGGTGCACCGGGTGCGCGCGCAGTGGGCGCTAAAGCAGACCCAGTTGCAAGGGTACCCAAAAGGGAAAAAATGTCCCTCATCTGGTATTACTGATGACGTTGTCTACTTTTCAGCCAATGCCAGCCTTCGCTGCTAGTTGTCCTACACATGTATTTACCGCCAAACGTTCTAATTAACCTATTAATTATTAGCGCATCTTTCTGCTTCGATTAAGACCTCGTAGAGCAAAATTGGTTCAGATTCATATTTTTAATCAAGCAATACGTCCGTCATTTTGGCTTTGTCTATTTCTCCGCTAATCCCAGCATTAGCACTCTTCTGTATTCTGTTCGGCCAGGCCACATATTCGATATTTTGTTTTTTTTTCCGGAACTCATTGTCAGTAACCAAATGATATAATGACGATATTCATTACCATCTATTTTTTACGCATGCTTGAGACAATTACGAACCAAATGATTACAGTTGAGATGATATATTATTGTTTACAGGTTAAAACTCTTATTGTTACAGGTTATAAAACAGGTTACAGGTTATATACTCCAATCAACTTCGATTATTTGCATACATAACACATATGTTCCGCTGCACACACTCTCACATGTGAAAGTACCTATTCCCCATGGCGCGTATTCAGCGCAACGCTACTTTAGAGCATCCAAGGATAATTCCGATTACGGTTTTCGTTCTTGTACTACATATGTTTGGCTATCTGCGATTGGTTGTTCTAAGTACGCTTTATGCCATCATTACAGAAATACGCGCCATGGGGATTCGGGGCTAAATAATAGCATGATCTGCTAGTGATTTTTCGCCATATATCCGCAAGTTACGCGTACGCCGGCCTATGCAAGTTACGCGGCATGGAGAGGCTCTCTGAAACTAGTCTTTGTAACCCGATAAATTGAAATTAATTATCGTGCGTAGATTATTTCCTAGGGATTTACACGAAATTTCATCTCGGTAATATAGGGATTGGTATTTCGTTAAGTTTGCTAATGGCGGGTTCCGGCATCGCTGTCTACTCTCTTTCACTTCTGTGAACCCTTTTCCGGTAGGGTGACAAGATGACTGGGTTTACTGAAAAGGTTTGTTGGCTCAGTTAAACTATTTTATTCGATATTCGAATACATAATTGTATCGTTACTTGTCCCAAAGATCTAGTCAAGTATCTGGATATAGTTGGAATAATTGGCGCAGAGCGAGAAACGATAAATTAATGATAAAACGATCGGGACGGACAGTAACATTCGCTGCGGCGGTGGCACGTGTTTCGACAACGAGTATATCCGTCGTACATGTCGAAAGATTTAATCGATATTTCATTTATACTCTATGTAACAATGCGTCTTGATGAGTCCGCTAAGTAAATCGTTGAAACATTTCGTTTAGCTGCATATTGACGCTAATTCTGGCGTAAGGTTAAAGAATACAATTCCAACCAACAAAAACATCACGCCGTTTTGGATATATTTTTGAGACGATTATTACGAATTTCCTACTGCCAACATATTTTTATTTATGAATTCGGTCAACGTATTAAAAAATCGCACTAAATTTATCAAAAAAATTCTTTTAGCCGATTTTGATAGATGGCCGTGGCCATTTACTTGGCCGTCTGGCAGCTATCATTGCCAAAACAATCTTGCAGGGCAACAAAGTCATTGTTGTTCGCAGCGAGCAGCTCAACATCTCGGGTAACTTCTTCAGGTTAGCAGATATTTAAATTACTTTTGTCATACATTCTCTAGTATTCTAATTTATATTTCACATCTATGAGTTATCGGAGCATAAATAAAGGATCTGGTGCTAATTATATTTTATATATAAATATTTTAAGACATTTTATTATCTTTCATTGCCAACCATTATTTTTCTGTATTTGGACTTTATTTGTTTAGTAACTGGATGAATAACTATATTATTCATCTGAGTACTTTGTTCAATGATTTTAAAGGAATTCAGACAATTTTCATATGACATGGATAAGGCTACCCCCCTCTCTGTAAAAATTAATTTGTTATAAATTGTATACTGTTTGATAAATCATATGGCCTAATCTATATATGCCATTGAGCAATCACTGCTAATATAGTGTAAAAGTTTAAGCCTAGTCATCTGAAGGTTCAAGATTCTAATCGTCAACTAGACATTTTCTTTTGTAACGCCAGCAAATTTTTTTTTTTTTTTAAATTTGAATTTAGATATATCTATCTATTTCTTCCCCAAAAATGTTTAATTTGATGGAATTTTAATGTGATCTATTTGCAGCAATGTAACTTGAAGATTAATCATATGTAATTAATCCAGATGTATCACCGCATTTCACGACTTGTACTCAGACAACAACCATATATTATAATCTGGATCAGTTTTCCAAAAATGTCTGTTATGCATTTAGACTCATAATTGAACACTATTTCTTTGGACATGTTTTGCTCCTTCATAGAGGAAAATTTGTTTTCATGAATTTTTCAAGATTTTGATATCAACATGCTCAAAATGGTGTGGAACAATCATAAACGTGGTTTAGAAAAAGTAACTGTGTATCTGTTTGCATGTGTGTAGATATGCGCATATCCGGCAATGAAATAGTGGTGTTCAGGCTTAATGCCCTGAGAGATGGATGATTTGCCCCTTTTGTTTCTTTTTTATGTGAAAACATTCTGTGAATCTAACACGCAAAAATTACCAAATCTAGACATCAGAAATCTGAATAATATACGATTATTCGTCCAGATATACTGTTGCATGTTTACGAGTTCAATCCAAGTGAATACTCGTATGTTATTTATCCTGCAACCTCCTAATAATATGACTAAATTCGATAGAGCCTAAAACTGGTACAAATTCAAATTTTTACCCATGTTCATATAATTGATTTTTATTAAATAGATTTCAAAAATGAGAAAGAAAACACCTATTAATTGTTAAAGGTTTCACTATCACTATTTCTAAGTTCATTGCAAAGATCATAAAAAATAGTGACTCATATTCTTATAATGACTAGATCTACATAGGTTCCGCTTTAGTATTTGTGCATGATGAGTAGAATACTACCACGTGTCATCAATGGCTACCTCTCATTACTTTTTAATTAATATTTTTGTTAATCTATCCTTCAAATTATTCAGTATCAGTATACAGATTTACTATTCAATATAATTTTATAATTTTCACTGATCTTTTTCTCTAAACAAATTATGAGTACAAAATATACATTCATATCGGAGAAAGGAACGATCGCTCGTTTTGTTGAAGACATTTGTCACAAGATTATTTTTATCAAATCCTCTAGAAATACAAGAAATGTATACAATAAAATCTTCCATTATATTTATAGATATAACGTAGGTTGCTTCTAATAAATGACATAAATTATGGGGTTAATTTCAAAGAAATAATAGTTTCACGTATAGTGAGATAATCTTTTCTGTATTATTTGTTTGAGTAGTTATACTCCACAAGCATAATATGATTATTGAAAATCTTACCTACATTATTTGATGTACTGTGAAATGATGATTAAATGAAGTTTTTACTCGAAATATAGATTATCTACATAGATCAATTAAATGGTTTTAGTAGATTTGTTATCCATTTTCAGGAATAAGCTGAAATTCATGTCGTTCTTGCGTAAAAGGTGCAACGTAAATCCTGCACGAGGACCCTTCCACTTTCGTGCCCCTAGCAAAATTCTTTGGAAGACAGTTCGAGGTATAAAAATGCAGATTATACTAAGAAATATATCTTAAAGAAAGTAATTTTCTTAATGATTACACAACTCTTACCTACATTACTTGATATTGTTATGAAAATATTCACTATTATGAGATTGGTAAACATTTTTCAAGATCTTCTTACTTCAACGTCGAATCACTATAATGTTTTTCTGTTGCTAGGAATGGTCCCTCACAAGACTCAGAGAGGTAAGGATGCCCTCAGGAGGTTGAAAGTGTACGAAGGTTGTCCGCCTCCTTACGACCGCAGAAAGCGACTCGTTGTACCTGGTGCAATGAGAGTCATGTGCCTCAAGCCTGGAAGAAAGGTATATGCACTTTTTGCTCAATTATTGTGATAATTATTATTAGATTATTAAATATAGCTCTAACACGATTTGACAAGTCATGAAAAATATTTAATCACCTGAAAAAGAACGTGCTCTCAATCAGCGTTAACGGGTGAATTAAACAATTTCTTTTACTAATTTCGATGAGATATGAGCCGCCTCGTCTCTTGTAATGTCATGTTTGGTATGATCTTTGCGGAACACTACCTAATAACAACAACTTACTACATAATTGTGTAACAAATATTCAATGAATTACTCAAGGAATTAACGAGTTACAAAGGCCCTTTGTTAATGCAAGGTAGTCGAGAATACAAAAATGCAATGTGTATAAAACCCGAACGCCTATGTTAATTTTCACCAAATTTGGTACTGAACATTATTATTATGTACGTGTGAAGTTTGAGCTCCTTTTGTCAAATGTTTTGAATGTAGAAGCAGTTGTTTACCAATCTTGATCAAATTGACTAGGCAGCACCCTGAATATTAGTTCGTTCCTGGAGAAAATTTGATTTCAACTGGTAAAAGATTACGAGTTACAGCGACGCCAATTTATTGAAAAAAATAATTCCTATCAAATCCGCGCTCTAATGGATTTCGCTTAAGGTACTTCTAGGAAAGCCGGTATGCTGAATGTTCTAATAATAAGCACGAATAATTGGAGGTTTCACTGTGGCGTAATTTATCATTATTAATGTTCAATTAACTGTTCAAGTTATGGTTATCATTAGATCGACAAACTAGTGAGCAACGCGACAACGTCGTAACACGCGTCGTCTGTATGCGACGTACAGTTGCGCGATCCGCAAAACGTGATTGTTTGATTGCTGGCGCGGCATTTCGAAGCTACTCGTTTGCTCACGATACACATGCTAATGTGAGAGGTTATATATTTGTTTTATCTGAGAAAAAAGTATGCATACAGAAGCTGTCACTAAGAACGATCGTAACGTGAAGTCTCCATATGGAAAGCCAATATATATATATATATATATATTTGGAAAATACATAAAGTATATCGTTCAATTAGAAATGTTCTGGTCTGAATATATGTCGAGTGCAGAAAATTTATTGTGTAATTTTTTTTTCTTGATGAGATGAAAAATTTCAGTCGTTGATTCCCGACTCCAAAAAAAGGGGTGTTAGACATTTTTATGTACGTATCTATTATTCTCTGATAGTGTTTGTGCTTACACATGGATCATTAGTGTGACAAACGTATAGCGTGTTTCAGCCGGGCGTCTGCTACAACGCGCTGTGGCCGAACTTTCGCGCCAGTTTTATACTGTAACGTGTATGTCAATCTGAATATCCGTAATGTCTAACGAACACGTGATGTATTTTCTATTGTATTTCTCGTTTCGAAGTATACAAATAATTGACCTGAAGTCGCGATTCGATTCTTCTGTCATAAGACCCCATACTAAAATGTCGATTTTTGATATTTTATTTCTCATTCAAAGAGCCCGTGACCAAACTTAAAATTTTGCTAACATCCTCAATACTAATTACTTAGTATCAAGTATATAAAAAATTGAAATTTCACTGTTCAAAACGATTTCACGTCAGAACTACCTTAAGTTCTAAACCGAACATCCTTTAACATCATGTCATTTCTAACAAAGTAGCTCATAAGTTAAAAATAAAATTTGAAACAGCCACAGCACGCAGACTTTTGCAAAAATAAAAAGTTTGATCAAATTCGAATAGATGATTCTGTTATTGCGTAAATTGTAACGAGCTCAACTGCTCTGTGAGATATGGACGCTTAGATCTTGCAAGCGTGATACCAGGTGGGCTGAAAAGTTCGTAGGCTGACACATAGATGGCGCTACTAGTATTAAATCCATATTATTTTTAGTTAGCCCTAACCTTCAAAAGACACGTGTATAAATCTGACAGCTGTCGCACTATTAGTTTGTGAGATATAGCATTTTGAGTGAAGTAACTTTTGTTAGTTTGAAAAAATGGATAAAAAGGAATTTCGTGTGTTAATAAAGCATTGCTTTTTGGCGAAGAAAAATACTGTTGAAGCCAAGGCTTGGCTTGATAAACATTATTTGGACTCTGCACCAGGAAAATCAACCGTAAAAAAAATAATAAAAAAATAAAACAAAATTTAAAAAATTAGAATTAAAAATTTTTTAAAAAATCGTATCGCCCTCGAAGGCAACTATATTGAATAATAAAATCAAATTTTATCAACAAAAAGATTTTTTCTATGTTAGCCTACGAACTTTTCAGCCCACCTGTTACATATCGCATATTCACCCAGACATTTTTTCCAATCACTTTTCTCGATTTTTTAAACCATTCTGAGTATTCTGACATCCAAATCTGAAATTTTTTTTCATGAACATAACTTCTTCTATGAGGAATCAGAAATCGATCGTCATATATAATCATGAAAAGACCTGTATTATTCATTTAATGAAAAGTATTCCATTACAATTAATGACGTATGGTTTTTTCATACTATAATTTTAAGGAGCCTGAACCCATCTTTTCCGTTCAGGATAGTCGATTAATTTTTCATATCTGCGCCTAATACTAGAGAATTATTAGAAAAAAATGTGCTATCGTCATCATTTTAGATGCTTGTCGTCAACTTGAATAAGATTGATTGAAATCATCGAATAATTACGCAAAATTTTTCATAAATTTGAAGTAATGACCATTTATTTGTTCGGTTATAAAATATGAACTTTTTTGTTATTTAAGGTCTGAATTATTTGCTACCTTTACTTTTTATTTTTTTGATTTGTCATAAAAAAACGTTTCGTTTCCGTCAAAAAAATTTTTTTTGCGACTTTATATCAGTAATTGAAATGCAACAAAATATCAAGAAATTATTTTTCTAAAATGTAGATGCACGCGCAAGTTTGTTTGCAATAAGCATGGAAAATGGAAATGGCTATATTTCGGGTTGATCGAACTTGCTGAAACTTTGAATACTAGCCGGGTCGTAACCTTCATAAATTTGCGCCAATATTTGCCCAAATCGCTAACGGTTGTCTTTTTTTATGGTTTGAATTTTTCGAAAAAAAAGTGAACTTTCGGGAAAAAACTATTTCCGTTCTAACTTTCGTACATTTTTATCTATCAAACCAAAACTTGACATAAAAATTGGCTAGGGGACAAGGATACTTGGTGTTGATTTTAGTGAGAATCGTTCGAAGACTTCAAATTTTACTAAATTATTTACTTTATTTAAAAAAACAAATGATTTTCCACCTTTAATAAAGCTTTCTCTATGTGGAAGTCAAAATCGATCAACATACTTCCTGAGAGGTGACATGTCAACGGTGGAAAAGAATAAGAAAGGCTCGCGCGATGTTTTACGTTGCATCCTTGTTTTTGTATTCGTCACTCACTATTTTAAATGGACAGTTAACCAAGTCCGATATACTCACTTGGTTAAAATTAGTGTATACAAATTTCTTATAACTTCGACTACAATGATGGTATGGTAATTTGCGCCTGAAATTGTGGATTTATTTCCGCTTTTGATGACACTTTCTGCTGAGATTAGAAAAAGCTCTATTACAGTTGAATAAATCCAGAAATGCTATGGAATCAATACTAAATTTATTTGTTTAGTACTGTCACGTCGGTCGCCTGTCTCACGAAGTCGGGTGGAAGTACAAGTCCGTGGTTCGTAGCCTGGAGAACAAGAGATGTGTCAAGTCTATCCTCGAAGTACAAAAAAGGGATAAGCTTAAGGTAAACTCATCTTCTTTACATATCTCATTGTCTTTGTTATTTCTATTGTCCATTCGGTATTTTCGATTATATTTATGGCAATTTGTGAACGATCCGAATCATCTCCGAAAGTGGTGACAAAATAATTATCGAGAAATTGCATGGTTTTTATACAAAATCTTTTTTTCTTATACTTAAATCAAAAGTTGCCTTTTCTCTTCTATCAGAAACTTACCAAGCAGGCTGGAGAAGCTGTTTCCAAGGCTACCGCATCTTACACGCAAATCATCAATAGTTTTGGATACAATTAAGAAGCATATTATGTGGAGAATAAAAGGCTTATAAACTTTACCTTCCTGAATTTATTTATTTTATTAACATAAGAATCCATCAATGTTATAAGTAATGGGAAGAAACTTCCCATACGAAGTTACATGTTTATACGAAGCATGATTGAAATTTAATTCCACATTCAATTGTCTAAGGTCCAGTCCCATGAACACGGTTGAAACCTGGTTTAATTTTTTTTTACCTAGTTTTAACATAGGGTAACCAGTGTTTGTGGTATACAAATACTGTTACTCAAATTTAGTTTAAAAGGTTGAGAAAATTTTCCATTAGTCCAAAAAAGTTATCGTTTCGGAGAATTTCAATTTGTGCCATTTCACACAGGTGGCGAGAGGTAACTCTGGGTGCGGTCCAAATCGCGCTCATAGCGTACTAACGCGCGGTCCGATTCATACTGTCAGCGCTCATCGTTTGCGCTGCGAATGTTATGACGTCATTATCGAGCGTACACGACGTACACAATGCTCACGGGTCGGATCATCAGCACCGTGTTCGTAGCACCTAACCTTTACTGCAATTCGTTTATTATTCTCGCACGTTTAGCATCACCTTCAACTTTTTGATTATACCTTAGTCGCTGTCTGGCGGTTATTCTTAGGGTTTCTTCACATTGGAAAATATCGCTTCTCTGAATACAAATATTGTGAAGAACACGTATCTAATAAATACTGGCCAATTTTCCCAAGTTTGACCGTCGGTGAGCAATCGAGCATTCTACGCCAACGACCTTTCCATAGCCCAAAAGCTCGCACAATCGACATTCTTGCCGATGAGAGACAGTAATTGAATTTTTTTTGGGTCTGCGTCAAAAGTCCATTGTCTCTGAAAGGAACCATCACGGGATGAATTCCGTATGCTGTATCACCAATTATGTGACAATCATTCGGAAAATACACATCTGGATTGTCGATGTATTCTTGGACGCGAGATAACCGAATGACTCTGGCATCGTGGACACATCCAGCATAACCAGCCAATACGCTTGTGAACGATAAATCACGTGTACAGACCGCCTGAAATATTAATTACAATATTTCAAACAAGCTTTTACAAAACTAAGCCGTCAAAGTAACAACTGAACAAATATTATCTGTACTTGGATTGAGTGATATGATTTCCTATTTAAGTAAGAATTTCCATCCTCATGAGGCTCCCTTATTCTGATATGCGTCCCATCAATTGCTCCAATAACACCAGGAAATCCAGTATTTGCCTAGAACTCGGATATAACCTGAGTAGCTCGGTCCCCTGTTGGCCATTGAATGAATTGAGGAGCCAAAGAATGAAGAGCATATGTCACTGCACACTTCTAATGGCAGTAGCTTTTCCAACGTTGAACCGGTCACAAATGGATCTATGTTAATAATATTTAAAAAATCAGTAATAGTTTTGTTTCCGAGTAAAAACATTGATTACAATCGATAAAGTAAAACCTGTACGAGTCCGTCGTTGCCATCACCCACAATGTTAAGAGAAGTTGCGTTTTAGAGCAGATCGGTTTTCTCCCAGACACAGAATTAGTGCTCGATATCGCTGATCCTATAAGGCCAAGTACAAACTCGGTCTCTGTACAGGTGACAAACTCATCGATCATCCAGATGTGCATGAGTTATATAGAAATTCACTGGCGCATCAGCTTTACATGAGATGCGCAGAGATTCACCAGTGCCTCAGCTTTACAAAAGTTTCAGTTTGCAATGAATGAATAGTTGAAGAAGTCATTGATTAGTAATATTACTTGTGAGATTGCATCGACTGACAAGATCAGAAGCGGCAACTCATGTAAATCTTCCTAATTTGTACATTTATCAGTGTTTATCACAAGTTGAACTAATTTGATGTACTCACCTGAAATTCGATTTAAATTCTTGATTAGAAAATCTGGGAATCGTTCTGTCAACGTAATTTTCAATGCGAGGTCTGCGCTCTAATCTTCCTCGTTTCTTCTTTCACAAAAAAATTGCGTGAAGAAGATCGTCATCTTCGGAGCTACTTGATGTTGACGAAACAACATCATGTTGTTCTATTATTATATATTTTCTGTATCACTTTCGTCAAGTGCAGAAAATGCTTGAAGTGCAACTACCTTCTCGAGTCGATAGGTCATGATGATTTGTAAGGTTATGTCGAATGAGTAAGCACGCTCACAAGTGATCCGAATTACTAGAACTGCAAACAGACGTTAGCACGCTCATTGAATAGGACCGCACCTATACATTATATATATATATATATATATATGCTTTGTCTATAGACAAAGGACGGTGGTTTAACCGATCGTGAGACTTTTGGATTTGCGAACAGACGGCACATTGTTTTTTTAATCCATATGAATGAACGCAGAGATAATGAATACGTATTAAAAACGTAATTAATTATACATCACGTATACAATGCAAGAGGTTCTGTATCTAGCTAGTGTCAGATAATGTTTATTTGAGCACATTTAAATGAAATTCTCTCGCGGGACAAGATTGAGGAAGCAGATCGCGAATAAATTCCACGACACTCAGCGAACATGACTACATACTATAAATGTTATAACTCTGCTGCGCATACAATATTTTTTACTAATGACCTCTTTTCCTATTTATATAGTATGTGTAATCAATTAATCCTGTACTCAAACAATGGTATTAACGCGCAAACGAATCGAATAAATAGCCTCCGAATTGACAGCCGCAGCATGTACGAGCAATGTTGTATAAGCACTATGAGATAGAGTGAGATAGCATGTGTACCCCAAGCACTGGGAAGCAGATATTGTACGGGGGAAAGTGAGAGCACGAGTACCCCAGCAGAGATAACATGGGAGAGAGTACAACGCACTTGTACTGAAGCAGGGAGAGATGGGAAAGAGTGAGAATACATGAGTATCCCAGCCAACCATTAGCGGCCTTTGGGCGTGTACACATGCAATCCGTGTGTGCGGGCACACGCACACAAATTGTTTAGTCGCGCTCTCCTACGGCTGGAGTACATACTACCTTTTCGTACTCGGAAAAATCATACTAAATTTTAACATGGAACCTGTTCTTCTATGGTCTATCTTCTTTGGTTTAATGGAGTTTGGTATCCTTATATCTTGTCACGATGGTGGTACGGTGAATTGATTGGCTGAAATATCGAAAGACAAATTAATTGTAATGCCGCGATATAAAGAAAAGCCAAGAGACGATCGAGAAGACCGGGAAGATCGACGCAGATACTATCGAAAACGCAAAGGTCTGAATGTCTATCACAAAACGCAATCGAAAGTCCCTATAACCTGAAATGCAAAATTTACAATTTACTTTTTAAATTACTACTTCTTGTAAGAATGAATTGCTTTTGTTCACTCCAATACTCTATGCTGATCTGCATTAATTTAATCGTTTATTAATTTTTAGACCGTTATATCCAATATATTGCCAAACATGCTACTTATCCATCAAGAAATTTGCCGACATGGTGACTGCACAGTGGTGGAAAGGAGATACACCATGCTGGCAGATTGCAATCTGCCCTTGCAGGCTGGGCAGCCCTTGATTTGCCGGAACTGTACAGGCACAGTGCAGTCATAAGCATACTGTGTTATCACTATGTTGTCAAATGCAGTTGTCGCAAACTATACTGCCAGGATGACAACTTGGTTGTCATAGCACATCTTCCTGGTAGCTTCAGAATTGTAAAAAAATGTTGAGTTCGATGTATATTACAATTGAATTTTGTTAATACAGACCTCACATTTAACCCTTTGCACTCCAGCCTAGTAGGGCATAGAGGCTTTAATGTCGCAAATACGGCGACAACGGAGTGCAAAGGGTTAATATCTTGACAGTCCTCAATCGGAATTTAAGTAGAAATCTATAATACCTTGTAACTGGTTATTCGAAATACTCAAATTACAGGTTTTTATCCTACGTATGTGATATGATTTTTTTCTCTGAGACAGTTAAACTTTTGAATAAAAGATGATTGGTTAAGATAAAATTGTATTTTTTAACTATATTGATGTCAGTTTGCTTCTGTAATCCATTACATGAAAATGGTTCATAGCCATATCTATCTTTGTGTTAGACAGAACAACCTGTAAACAACTTTGTTTCAATTTAATGAAGCAAGGGAAAAAATGATTAACATTTTATAAAATCTGCATCACATAAAATTTGAAAAATATCAAAACGTATGCATCAGTCTGTTCTTGTATTTGTTAACTGTCCCAGAATCTATGGTCGCTGATGAGAATGCATTACACTCGCTACCCTAAAGCATGGAATATGTTTCCACTGATTTTTATGGAAATGTTTCAAGTTTGACAGATCACAAACATGTGGATTTCTTCTTGATTTGTAGAGGTTCGGTCTGTTGATTGCATCATGCCTGTTTAATTATTTGTATGTCTAGATGTGGTCACTCCACTTCTTTCTGTTTTTCAGCCGTCAACCCAAACTTCTCAATGTATCGTTATGCACCATGTCTCTTGGCCCATGCAAGAACTTTCTAACCGTCCCTTCGACTTGCTTAAGTAAACTCATGACCCCAAGGAAATATGCTAACCAAACCATGTTTGTGCTTTCCAAGATAGAGCGGATGTACTATTTATAAACCCTTACCTTGCAAAGAAAGCTGGCATCATTTTCTTGATCGTTTTTCTTACGATGTATAAAAGAATGTTAGCGTTCCTAATGCTTGCAGTGATGTTTTTCCTCCATTTGAGATCATTCGTGACTAGGACCCCCAGGTCCTTATGGTGCTCTACCATCCGAAGCAGAGATTCTCCTAATGAGTACTGTGTCCGCGGATTGGTCTTTTCAATGTGCATAATTTAGGCCAGTCAAATGAAACATAACGTACACATTGACCCTGCAAAATTTCTCTTCGGCCGCACTCTTTAGAGAGTTCAGAAGTATGTTCTGGACCCAAATCTGATTTCACAACCCTCTCCAAGTTGCAATTCTCACAAAAATTTTGAAACCAAAAAAAAATGTATGCCCCGCAAGCTTCTACTGTGAAAACGTTGCGAGACCCGTGCAAGATAGAACTATTTGTATAGGACCAATATTGTCGAGCACAAAAAATTGATCAAGGGTATGTTGCTAAAGTTGATAGTTGAGGCGTGGGCGGCGTCAGAAATCTTGCGTCAAAATTGCTACGTGTCTATAAATTCGGCGAAAGCAACGCGTTGGTCATACGTTAATTATCAAAACTCAACTTAAAGCTAAAAACTGAGAAAAAATCACTCTGTAAACTGCATCCAACATTTCTGTATCCTTACAGAAATATATATTTTTTTCAATTTTGAATCTTCAATAACTTTCTAACTATTGATCGTACAGAAATTTTCGGGACTACGTTTTGTGGCTTATTTTGTTAACTACAAGTTTGATCCCTTGATTGTTCCTTCTTTATTCAACGAGTGGTTAGTAAAAACATAAGTATCTGACCACACCGTTGACGACAATTTGTGCGATCCCTGAAGTTTGTTGCAAACAAATTTTTTCAAGTTTAAAATGGTTTTCATCAAGGAGTACAAAAAAACAATTGCATTTTTTTAAGCAATACCTTTCGAAATTTGATAGAAACAAATTGTTATAAACATTGTACGTCATTTTTTATTCAATGCAGATATTTTGTATATTCTTGTAAATTCGAAACACTTTTTCAAAATGACAAAAAAAATTGATGACAGCCAATTTTAATACTATTAACTAACAATTGTCGGATAAACAATTGACAAAAACTCTATACTTCGAAAAGGTTCTTTGCGCTACGCGATAGTGAGTTGAAAAAAAATTGGCTCATTTGTTCTTCATTATTTTATAAACAAATTGTAATAAACCATTTGTTTGAATTTGTTATACATTTTTTTTACAGTCATTTTGTTGTTTATAAAGGCCAGTAGGCATAATTTACAACAACAAAATTTGTACAATTTATTTTAATTACTTAAAATATATTAAAACAGACTTGCGAAATGCGTGTAACATATAGTACATTTATAGATTATAAAAATATTCAAAGAATTCAATACTATGCAGAGGACCTTCAGTTCTTCCTGGAAGTAAAAAGTTCAATGACTTGTATTTTATATGTCGTAGCAGGTTTGTAACGGTTGCATCCCGCTTTGGAGCAGCTGCAACTTTTAAATACAACCTTCCTGCCCGACTCTTCATCCTTTACAGTTCTTTTACCTGCGCCAGTATTTAGCACAGCTTACTCAGCTCAGTCGTGCAATGGTATTTAAAACAGCCACTTCGTTACTCCACGATGACTACCAAACTCCTACTCGTTCCTTCGCGTATACTTCATCCGCGAAGGAACTAGGAACGAGGCATTAAAAGTTTTATACCGAATAGCCGTAAGCGAAACGACAATAAATTTACAAAAATCGAAAATTTAACGGAGATCTGCGTTCATGAGCAATGTCGAAAAAACATGGGAATAAGGGGGACAAATTAAATCCCATAAAAAATGCGGCAATACCAAAGCGGGTTTCTACCTTTAATAACCTTTTTTGTAGATAATTGAATTTCCTATCTTTTTTTCTAAATAATTTTTTTTGTATCACTTACCGTTTACGACTTATACGACTGTTAAGATTTATTTATTCACTTTTTGACCTGTATCTCTCCTAAGAATTGTTTAAACAATAAAATGCTAATAACTTATCTTTTAAATCCATAAATTTCCCACAACTTTTATTAAAAACTTTTTTGTCTAAAATTAATATTCTCAAAGTTATAACGCGTTCAATGTTGCGCTACTGGGTGCAAGGTTAATAAAAACGAGGTATACATAGTACAATGATGAAAATTCAGTACATATGTAAAAAAATATTAATGATATTGACATAATTAACAACAAATAATTTGCCTTGCAAAAAACAGCGACTTCCCGTTGACATTTTTTAAATATTTGCATAATATTTTTACAATACAACAATACTTCATACCTCGAATTGCCCCACGATTATTATCAAATCATCAATTATATACTGATGGCATAATGAACAAAAGAATAGGAAAACGGGAAATTTATTCAAAAAAGCATGGAAAATTTATTTTCATAGCGGTACAAAAGAACAAAAAATCAATAATCTTTGTCGACTCTCGTGCGTTTAGTGGGCGGTGAAGTTTGAACTATATCCTCCTCTTCCTCAAAAACATGTTTCGTAACTTTTAACCAGTCGCTGTATATAAACGCCGGAGATATGGTTAGACTTAAAAGCATTTCTGAGTTGAAAAATGTCATTGTTAGACTCGACGGATTCCATTTGCTCGTGTCATATGTAGGAGCAATTGGACTTGCAATGGAAGGAAGCGGCATTCACGAGTTCCGGTCGATTGTATATGGTGCAGTTACGGTGGATAATATTTTCGCTGGACATGGCTTTTCAAGAGCCATTCGAGCTCATATGCACTACGTTGCACTGGATGGAATAATTGCAGAGAACATTTAAAGACTTCGAGCTCTATCCTCCAACGCTACAAGATTTTAATGATGATCAATATCTCCTAAAGACGACACAACGATTGACTTCTGCGATAGAAGTTATCAAAGGGAAAGGCCCTACAGCCCAATTTCGATTGTGTTAAGCCCGATGCACACCAAAGCGGCGCGTTGCTCTGCGCGTCGCAGCGCGCCGCTTTGGTGTGCATCCGGCTTTACGGTCGTCAAAAAGTTCATGGAAACTGAACGGCTGGGTGATTGGACTCTATATCTTTAATGTATTCGGGAAATGCTGCCTTTGTTTCACGCCTCTGGCCCCTTGGTATACGCAAAGTCAGGCCAAATTTATCTACAAGATACTTGGCAAATTTGAAATATATTATAGACACTGAAGAATTTTAGAAATTTACTAAGGGAGCATATTTTACCGTTAGAAGATCAGATAAGAAATAGGCAGGGGTCTGGACAGATATGATGATTGAGTAAACCCTAATGCGTCTCATGAAATCAAGTGGTGGTTTCACCCATGGACGTGGAGTTATGACGAATGTCTTGACGCGATACATATTAGGAATGACACGAGCCTACGACGTTATGGATGGATTGGAAATTTTCTGTCAAATGAGAGCAATTACCGTCGAACAGTATACAGACTTAAGATCTTCCAGAATAATAAGGGACAAAACAGATTTTTCAACATTGCAAATCTGGCTACGCAATCGTAATCCATTTAAAAACTGCAACGTCCTGCTATCATTATCTATTGGATTGGTCAATGCATACTATATTAATTGTCATAACGCAATGCTTGTTGGACTTGAGTGCATATCATCAATGGTAGGAAAAAGTGGCGAAGGATTGAAGATGTCACGTTCTAGTCGAGTTGAAACACGAGCCACGACGAAACCTGGTATAAAAATGCACGATGATAACCGTTATGCCAAATGATAACCAACCAATGCGTGTTGTGCTTTAGTATAAGCTTGCTCCTTATCCTCTTGCTCTCTTCAACGAAAATGGGATGATGTGAAAAACTAAAAAATCGGATTTGTACAAACTGTTCGAGTTTACGAAACCTGAATACTCCAGCCTGGAAGGCAGTTAGTTCACCGTTGACGCCGGATTTCTGCTGCCTCGGGTGAAATTGCCAATAGGCAAAACATATCAAGAACTATGTGAAATTTACGAAGCTTACGTTAAACACCATTACGCTGACAAGACAATCGTGGTATTCGACAGTTATGAAGAAGATAACTTTGGAGTGAAGTCCAACGAGAGATGCACGCGATCCGTTAAAAATATTGAAGCTGAAGTCAAGTTTGAGTTGGATATGCTTGCCAATTTGAATAATACAAAACTCTTGTTAAACATCAAAAATAAATCGAAATTTGTGCATTTTCTTGTAAACCATTTGAAGAATGCTGGAATGAAAGCCAAGGAATCGCACGAAGATGCAGATTTATTCACAGTCACTACTGCTATTAAGGAAATTCAACATCGTACAGAAAAAATCGTCGTTGGAATGGATATTGACCGTTTTATACTACTAATAGCGCTAACTCCTGGAACTAAAGCGATATATTTTTTGAAGCAATGGTTGGCAAAACAGCTACATCGTTCATCTTCTACCGACAAACAGACACTCGAAGGTCATAATATTATTCGTGCACGCCTTTTCAGGTTGCGATACCACAAATGCCCTGTACAACGAAGGAAAAAGTCTGTACTCAATTTGATGGAGAAGTGCGAGGAAAGACATCGCATTTATATTTCAGAACGCAAATAGCACGCCAGATGATATAAAAAGATCAGGTGAGATGTTCATGCTAGCAGTGTATGGTGCGTCCGAAAAATAAAACTCATTAAATATACACATATGTGAACGTTTTACCAGCTCCGTCGCACATGTCGAAGTCGAAGTTCACCTAACCCAACTTCCGCCTACATAATCTGCAACCTTTCAACATATTCACAGAGTTTATTATGAAGTATGTACACGAACGAAGACAATGTTTCGTGTGGTGTTGACTGACGAAGCACCACCACCTGATTATCACCTAAAATTGATATCTTGCTGATGCACAGGCAACTGCGACAAACGCAGCGAATGCAGAACAGCCGGCCACCGGTGTTTAAACATTTGCAAATACTGCAAAGGAACATCTTATTCGAACATTGAAGATATTACGATCGAAATTAATGAAGATGAGCAACGCATAGACGATGACAAAACCGTAGTTGATAAGTTGACGAGCCTGCAATAGAGCGTACCGATTATGAGACCCCAGAAAATATGGATGAGCCGAATTGTTCAACCGCCAAAAGAGGTCGCTACAATTAAAGGCTTATTCATTTCGAATTTTGAATATTGTGAAATATTATTCGCTTTTTTATATCCATTCAGTATTAAAAATTTATAATAAACAGTGTCATTTCATTCTTTTTTTTACACCACATATTCCGTAGCCCTGAGATAGGCAAGTGCTTAGTCCTCGATTATTTATTAAAATAATCAGGATATCGAAAAGGTGCAATTGACGTATTGTGTAGCACACAAGTAGACGGACATATTTTATTAACGAATAGTTTCATAACCTATAAGCGTTTAGGTGTTGTGCGCATTTCGTGAGTAATAGACTGTTTTAATATGTTTTAAGTAATTAAAATAAATTGTACACATTTTTAAAAATAAATTATAACTACCGGCCTCTATAAAAACTCATGATTATTAAAAAAAATGTTAACAACTTCAAAGAAATAGTTTATAACACTTAGTTTATAAAAAAAATTGAGAACAAATGAGCGATTTTGTTTTTAATAATAATCGCGTAGCGCGAAAAATACCATTTAAAAACTTGTCCTTTTTTTCAAATTGTCTATCCGACAATTGTTAGTTAACAAAAGACCTCGATGACGCCTCAAAACTTACGATTAAATGACAGACTCTACGTGAATTTGACAGAAACTGAACTTATGACACGAAGTGGTCGCCTGCTTGAACCGATCGGACCCTTATAAAATGTACGTAGCGAGAAATACTTCTTCCCACATCGTGACTGGCAGAAGCCCCAGACATAAATACGTATTGCCAAAATTAAATAAACCGAATACTAATTCTTACGGCTTTTCACCCACCCATCGTATGCGCTGGTTCTCGGTATGGAAAGGGTTGACTTTTTGTCCTGACTTCCTTCCTTCCTTCCTTCCTTCTATAAAGCGAGTTTGGGTCTCAAAAATATCAATTTAATTGCGGCTGTCTTGCACCGCATCCAGACAACAAGTAACAAGAGAGTCGTGGGACGTGCAAATTTCCCAAAAGTTCAAGAACAAGGAATCGCAGAGAGATGGGAGACACTTTTCGCTAACTAGATCGCCGGTAGTCTTCTACCATGCGCGCCGGCTCGATAGACGGCGTACGCTGTAGGCACGCGCGTTTAATTATTATAATGAATGGTAGAGTACGGATACTACCGTATCCTCCCCGTTGGTCAGCAGCAGCTCAAATCATGATGACTCTTGTCTTTGCCGCATTGTTGTAACTTATCTTACTTCGAGCGTGAGATTGCTCTTCATAAGAAATTTAAAAAACAAATTTCCTGACTGATGACCACGATCGAAGTGAGTCCCAATTGATTCTTGGATTTATAGTCAATCAAATAACCGCTAGACAACCCTATACACCCTTAACCACAAGCGGAACATCTGGTAGAAAGACTGATCCAAAGATTTTTCGTACCTTGTGCATCCACACCTTGGTGTGGTTTTATCACTATTCGCAGTCCTGCTAGTTCTTCAGTAACATACCCTCCCTTCCTCCCTCCTGCCACCCCTCATAATCATTGCGGAAAAGTTGCAAGCATGGGATTAACGCTAGAGAGTCCGGGATGTCTTTATTAAGCTAGGTTTCCATGATGATGATAATATTCTGACGCACCTCCTGCACTGAATTTAAAACTTCGTCGAGCTTAGCTTAAAGCGATGCGAAGTTCGTGTATAAGACTCTGGTTTGTAACAAATCCTTAACTAGTTTTTTGGAAACCCTGCGTTCCTTCTTCTCGTACCTCGATCCTTGTTATTTCCTACGATAATGTGCTTTTCATTAGCTTACCGCATAGCTCTTGCTTAGACTCTTCCTGTCTTCTTGATAGCTTGACCCTCACTAAAATAAATTTAAGGATTGTGCCTTAAATGTCAATAAAGCAATCTATTAGTTGCTACCCTGACCAACTCTTTGTTTCCTGACGGTGATTTTGACAATCACATTACTATTAATGACAATTTATTTTATACACTAGTACGATATACCATGTGTACAAGTATTAAATCCGGATTTTTTTTCTAAAAAAACATGTTAAATTCGGCAGAATGATAAAAAGTGCTTTATTCAAAGTATGCTTCATCGCTCGTTACACATTCTTCCCATCTTTCGGGCAATTCGTGAATACTACACCAGTAAAAATCTTCCCCTTTTGCTGCGAACCATTCATCGAGCCATTTTTTCACATCTTCGTACAAACCAAACCGCTGCTCAGCAAGTGCGTGACCCATCGATACAAACAAGTGGTAATCGGAAGGAACCAATCTGGTGAGTAAGCCGCATGGGCTAGAACTTCCCAGCTGAGTGCTTCCAACGAGTCGCGAACCGGAATGAAGAAAAATGACTTTGTGTTGCCTTTTTCGGTATTCTGGCCTTTTTCCAAGCAGCGAATGGTTCAAATCGGTCAATTGTTGTTGGTAACGTTTAATATTAACCGTTCCTCCAGGTTTTAACAGCTCATAATAGACCACGCCCCTCTGGTCCCACCAAACACAGGGCATCGTCTTTCTGCCAAAGCGATTCGGTCTTGCGGTTGATGTGGATGGTACGCCTGGGTCTACCCATGATTTTTTACGCTTGGGATTCTGGAAATAAATCCACTTTTCATCCCCTGTAACTATACGATGCAAAAACGACTTCCTTTTGTACCAAGCGAGCAAAATGTCACATGTGTTTTTGCGATTTTCCATTTGCCTGTCGTTCAACTCATGTGGTACCCATCTACCGGTCTTCTGAATATTTCCCATCTCTTGTAGCCGATTGGAAACAGCTTGTTGCCTAACGCCCAATTGCTCGGCGAGTTGCTTTTGTGTTTGCGAATCATCTTCCCCCAACAATGCTTTCAATTCCACATCTTCGTATTTTTTGGCGGCTTTCCACGTTCCTTGTCTGCAACATCGAAGTCACCACTTTTGAAACGGCGAAACCATCGTTCACACGTATCTTGCGATCGAGCATATTCACCATAAGCTTTTCGAAGTAATCGGTATGATTCAGCAGCAGTTTTCTTCAAATGAAAACAAAAAATTTATGCTGTCTGCGAATGCCCTTTGTTTGGTATAAATTTCGACATATTGAACAGAACAACACAACACTATGCACACACTATTCCAATTTATCACTCGTGCGCGTCTGACACTTCTTGATGACACAACAAAATGGCACAGTGTCAAATCTTTATAGCACAAACTGCATTCGTGTGCCATCTATTGTCTGAAATCCGCATTTCATACTTGTACACCTGGTAATGGCACACATACTTTGATATATTATTAGGAGGGTAATTAGAGACCATTGAGACGAATTACAAATTTAGATTATTATCCACATATTTACTGAGCCACTAATTGTTTGAAATTTATACTTTTAGATTCCTTTTACACAACCTGATTTTTATTTGCTTGATGCATTGATCTAGTATTTTGTTAGGCCGGCATTAAAAACTAAACTCCAGGACAAAGACTCTTGTCACCAATAGTTGACAAGCATGTAGCTTAGGGATGGGCAGATGTTAAACTATCATTCAACTTAAATTTCTTGCGAATTTTAGATTCGAAATTCATTGGATGACTAAAATCAAACTCAAGTATACAAGTATACGGACCCTCTACTAATTATCATTATATATAGAATATTCCATTTATAATTTCATCATTTCATTTCAAAGATAAATCGATCTATACACAGATACTGTTCATATTCGTTGACAAATATAATTACAAGTCGTTAAGGTAGTTATCGTGCGATTGACGGCGGGGAGTAAGCGAAAAATTCACAGATTCTCAGATATAATCACAATTAATACGTGTATAAAATTGGCATAAATGTTAGAAAATGCTACCGCACGATCACTACTTTAATCGACTTTTAAGCATTTATCGTACAGGTTATTGAAAATGTTTAATTAATGTTAGCTGTACCTTAAAATTCGATATTGAATATGAAAAGAATGATGACATTAATTGTTCGTTCAAGTGAACTTTAACTTTCCACTCTTGTACAATTGTGTAAATGTCTACCACTGTGTAACGATGGACCATGTAATATAAGATCATATAATCATGATAACGCTAAACTTGCCTCAATTGTTTAATATTAATTTGGATATTGTGTGTACTATCGGTCACTGGATGTAAGCACGTGATTGTTAGATTCTCAGAGTGCGGGAACCAGAAGCCAAATTCTAATTTTGCGAGATCATACTATCGATTGAAATTATTATTCAATTACAGTCGATTTTGTAATGGATTGTACTCGAGAGAATTTAAATTCGACTTCTCGTTCCCTCGATTTGAGAATATTGCGATCACGATTTTTCATCCCGAGCTGCATTTCATAAATTTCCATGTTAAAAAATCGACCGGTGACACGAGATATCTGAATTAGTGTTAAGAAAATAGCGGTCACAGCACAAAACACTATGGTTGAATGATTTAATATCCAATGTCAAGACTCGACAAAACTCAGTAAAAATGGTATTAAAGTAGAAATTCGTTATCATCAGGCCGTACACAGGACAAATACCTCAACGGAAGATCGACAAATGATCGTGAAAGGCCTCGACCAGCTGTGGCACACTCCAGCCGAAATGAAAGGAATGACCGAACCGACAAAAATGTCAAGAATGATAGAAATATTAGAAACGACAGGTGCGAGAGAAACGAGAGGAACATTAGAAAAAAATACAGCTATCTAAACAGCCGAACACAGCAGGAACCATCTCCAGAATGGGGTCACCGCAATCCTAAGGAGGAAGCAGACAAAAAAGTAATAGAGAAAGACAATCCAAATTTCGGTTTATCCGGTAAGCTGACAGAGGATGCGAATACCGTTAACGGAGTAGTGATTAAATATTCAGAACCGCAAGATGCAAGAAAACCGAAAAGACGTTGGAGACTATATCCGTTCAAGGGTGAAAAGACTTTACCGACACTATACGTTCACCGACAATCGGCGTATCTCATGGGTAGAGACAGAAAGATCGCTGACATACCTCTGGATCACCCTTCCTGTTCGAAACAACACGCGGTTTTGCAATATCGTCTGGTAAATTTTCAGCGAGAAGGTGGTGGTGAGGGTAAACGTTTGAGACCTTATCTCATCGACTTGGAGTCGGCGAACGGAACATTTGTGAATAATGTGAAACTGGAGCCGAAGCGGTATCATGAACTCTTGGAACGGGACGTATTAAAGTTTGGCTTTAGCTCGCGGGAATACGTTCTCTTGCACGAGCAGAGCAGAGACGACGCATTTGACGACGATGTCCCCGCTGCCGTGACAACGGAAGCGTAACTTCATTACATTACTGTTATGAAGCCAAAACTATCGCCACACCTTTTTTTCAAGCATATTGTGTAAATGGCCGTAGCTGATTTATACCCAGAGATGCCACGCAACCGCGCGAATCATATTGTGATATTGTATTGTTAAAAATATTTATAGAAGATATCGCCTTTTTTAATTTTTCTTTTTTTAAGATACTCACGAACCATTAACGACCACTTGTATCTCAGAAGCTATGAGAATAAGCATAAGAATAATTAAATGTTACCCATATTAACCGATTATTTATAAAATTTAATTTGCTAATTAAAGGCATAAAAAGAAAGTATTTGTACCCATGACAATAGCTTATCTTTCCTACATATCAAACGTTAATTTCCAAAATTAAAGTAATTGTTTTAATTACTCAATTGCTTTACATTGAAATATACATATTCGAAGTATATATTTTCGTTTTCAATCAAGAGACATAATAGCGACTCGACGAGAAGTATGTTTTTTTTTAAATTGCATTATACCTTACCTTCTCTTAATCCTCACTTATCGGTTTGCGACTGACCGAAACATTAGTACTGGATAGAAAATATGCAATCAACTTCTGGAATAGTGTTGCTTCCAACAATGGGGAATATAAATACTGCCAATGTCCTAGGATCGAGGAATTGTTATTTTACGTCTTCATAATAAATGTTCGTTTTCATTTAAACAAATTACATACTTCAATGCCCATTTCTTACAATTGTCTGAAACGTCTAAAAAGATGAAAAAAAGAGAAAAAAATGTGTATATGACATAATCGTAACTCGGGTATGTTGATTTAGGAGCGCCATATCTGGTATTAGATCAAGTTCTGAAAATGTTAAGTGTTGAAGTCGGGATGGTATATTTTGAGCCTGCTAAATTTTACATAGGGTTCACGACGCGATTTAATGAGTATCATAATTTTTTTTGTTACAATTATAATGTGTACCGCAATAGCTGTACGACTTAAGGTTCGGTCACCAACATGTTAATAAAATAATAATAGTTGAAAATTAAACGCGATCGCATAGTGCGAAGCGTAGGCGTCTTCGTTGTACATTTTTCGTCTTCGACGATTAAATAACGTTCGAAATAAAGGACCAAATCGTTCCCTGGACTTTCACGATTCTGATCATCTCAGGAAGAAATACCATCACCGAATATTTAGAAGAGAACTCTTCGATTCTTTCAGCGGCGTTATTGAGTTGCGTCAGTGCTTCCAGTGTCTGGCTGTGCCCACCGCATATAGGACACTTGACTATTCCTTTCGATGCCATAAAAGGACTACGTTAAGTCAAAATATTATGGAATCTAATGATACCATGAAAAAGGGAGGGAATCAGCTATCACAACTTACTGAGTCAAGGTAGCTCTAGCCATGCAGTTAAATCAAATGGCAGTCTCGAAAAAAAATGTTATTGATACATTTAAAAAATGTATATTTGGTAACGTATTCAATGAAACGCGTAGTTTGCAAAAATGTATCAGGAGTACAAATTGAAAATGCGGGATTTTTTTCTATTTTTGAACGTTTATTCTGAAAAAATGGTAACAAATGAATTATTCAAAGTATTGTCCATCGCTAGCCACAACTTTTTCCCATCTTTCTGGCAATTTACGGATACCGTCGCGAAAAAATTCGGCCGGCTTGGCTGCTATCCAGTCATCGACCCATTTTTGGGCTTCTTCGTAAGAATGGAAGCGCTGGTCAGCTAGGCCATGTGTCATCGATCGGAAAAGGTGGTAATCGGAAGGAGCAATATCTGGGCTATACGGCGGGTGGGGTAAGACTTCCCATTTCAGCGTTTGTAGGTATGTTTTGACCGGCGCTGCAACATGTGGCCGAGCGTTGTCATGTTGCAAAATTACTTTGTCGTGTCTTTGCTCGTATTGTGGCCGTTTTTCTTTGAGTGCGCGGCTCAAACGCATCAATTGAGTTCGGTATAGTGCTCCTGTGATGGTTTCGTTCGATTTCAATAGCTCATAATACACCACACCCAGCTGGTCCCACCAAATACAGAGCATGAGCTTGGCGCCGTGAATATTTGGTTTGGCCGTCGATGATGATGCATGGCCGGGGTAACCATATGATTTTTTGCGCTTCGGGTTATCGTAATGGATCCACTTTTCATCACCAGTGACAATGCGATGCAAAAAACCCTTCCGTTTTTGCCGTTCGAGCAGCAGTTCGCATGCAAAAAAACGGCGCTCGACGTCTCTCGGCTTCAGCTCATACGGCACCCAATGTCCTTGCTTTTGGATCATTCCGAGGGCTTTTATACGATGGGAAATGGCTTGTTGTGTCACTCCCAATGAATCTGCGAGCTCTTGTTGAGTTTGACACGAGTCTTCATTGAGTATTGCCTCCAATTCAGCATTCTCAAACTTTTTCACTTGGCCCGGCCGCTCTTTGTCCTCAACGTCAAAATCACCACTTCTAAACCGCACAAACCATCTCTCGCACGTTGAAACCGATGGAACATGACTCGGATAAGCCTCGGAGACCAATCGATGTGCTTCAGCAGCACTTTTCTTCAAATTAAAGAAGTAAATTAAAACTTCCCGCAAATGCTGTTTTGTTGGCACGAAACTCGACATATTGAGAGCTCAAAAAAACTATGAATTTGACACTGCGACAAATTGACACATACTGAAAATTAAAGCTATAAGACGTAGCTTTGACATGAACATAGTCACAGTACTGCCTGATGCGTATAGCGTTAGTAACGCCATCTGTTATCAAACCCGCATTTTCAATTTGTACCCCTGATATCATTTTTTCCCTATTATTAAACCCAGATACGGATAATTAATTAAAAAGAACGTACTCGGGCTTACGAACTTCATATTTGTCGAATCGAATCTGATAATAAATTTAAAAATCTGGGTACAGTATAGTTTTGAGTTTCTCAACTATCATAATTATTATAAAAAGTAACTTTTTGGCAGTTCGAACTATTTATTATATAGTTAATTAAAAATTTATGAGCACCGAAATGTGGCAACATTGCAGCACTTCGATGTTGGTCGCGCTGCTGGTATATGTAGACTTGCGCTGTATACACATGCCACATATAGTTACTAGCGGCCCTATATCCTCAATTAAAGAATATACTACGTAATTTCCTTTTCAACATTAGCGTAATAATTTGCAACTGAATTGCATTCTCGTGCTTTGAATTGCTGCAAAGCACGTTGAGTGCGCTTCTGGTTATTTTGAAATTGGCGATGACAGTAAGGATAGCTAACTCGCTTCTGAACGTTCCGCTGTTGCTTTTTAGCTACATTTTACTAGTTTTAATATTAAATATCTCTTTATTGCAATGGTAAGCTAACGTTCATTTTTTAAAATTGTTTATCATGGTTCAATTGATAAAATCTTTTGTTTTTCATATCTCTATCTTTTTTTTATATAATGGTAAAATCTTGTGAATTATGGTTTTACACCTGCCGCTTATATAGTCTGATTTCAAACTGGCCAACTTTGAATGCCAATATTTCAGTAACTAAGTGGTGACAATCCTTTAAATTTATCCTAATTACATTTAATACATTAAAATTTTTTAGTGACTAATGCTCAACATAATGGAAGTTTTGCATAATTATTAATACACGTTTTAAAGCCATTATATTAAAGAAAAAAAAATTATCGATTTTTAATCAGTGTTAATGTTGTTTTTGTGCGGATCAAAATTGATTTTAATATAGAAAAATTAACAAAATAGCATAGGTTCAAAGTTTCCATTCTGAAATTTGGGTAATTTAAAAATTATTATGCGAGTTAAAAAGTATGAAATTGTTAATGGAAAAATCTTTCCGTGATCCTTGCGATATCCACAGGTGTGATGAATAACGTGAACAAATTTTAAACGAATTGATGCAATAGTTTTCTTCCAATCATCTACGTTAGTTATGACGTATAAAAAAAAATTAAGTTTGAAATTGCCGGCGCGCCACACAGGCACTCGCCTTCTGTTATGTGGGTCGACCCTTTCTTTTGTAGCTAACGAGTACGTATCGTGTGAAGGTCTTTGTTTCCGCGTGCGTTCAGCTCGACTGCGAGTCGCTCACTGTAGATTCTTGCCGTATAGCGGGGCTCATCGCACGGCGTCGGCGCACTTTGCTCGGGGAAGCTCGGCTTCTGACGGTCTTCGTCAGAGACTATTGTCGAACGAACAGCGGGTGCCGCCGCTTGTCGTTTCACTTCTTTGCATTTTTAGACTAACCTACTCGATTGGTGGCAATAGCGGATAGAACACGAAGTCATGTGTTCACGATGCGCAGGCGCGCGACTCAGTACCTCCGAAGAGAAGACGAGCTACCAGCTACGACTATCCGTCTCTTTAGTGATATTTATTGCTGTATAAAATAAAAAATGTTATGTTCATATCTTGAAAACAAAAGTTTTTTCAATTATAATTTGTATTGCAATTGTCATAGAGAACGTCCAGGAACTACAAGTTACTGCAATACATCTTTAAGAACAAAGTATAGTTTGAAACTATGTATTGTACAGTTTTCAATAAATATGGAAAGAACTGTCAACTCGACAATTTTCTACTTTTATTGTTTTTAGTTTTATCCTTGTCCTTCGATCGTACGATAAACCTTTTTCGAACATCAATTTTTCATCTAAATTCTATTTTGGTTTTATAACCAAAATATATACGACATGGATAAACTCAATCAACTGAGTATCTTGGTTGTCTCAATAACAGGTGCATCGACATGCGTCCAATATTGTAAAATGTTTCTAATGATAAAATAATAAATTTGAAGTTCAAAGTAAATTATTCAGTCCAGTTTTGTGTCATTTTATAACAAGTAGAAAGGGTAGTATTAATAGTTCATAAAAATTCTTAATAATATGGTAAAAATGATTTGTTCTTCAAGATTTAATGATTAATAATGTTTTTAATGATTCTGACATTAAATACTGCTCCTTTACGATACCAACATATCTGTCATTCTAGATTTATATCGTTTATATCATTTTACTAGTTGTAATCACCATGTTTATTAAATATAAACATCAAGTGTCAATCGCTCAATA
This sequence comes from Cylloceria caligata, assembly GCA_963942595.1. Classification (NCBI taxonomy): domain Eukaryota; kingdom Metazoa; phylum Arthropoda; class Insecta; order Hymenoptera; family Ichneumonidae; genus Cylloceria; species Cylloceria caligata. The sequence continues at coordinate 53,169,485 of OZ012707.1, read as the reverse complement.
GACTGTAAGCTTCTAATAGTTTTCCTGCATGATATATACTTATTTTAGGCTACTATTTCGTCGGCAGAATCGTTTTCAAAGCAATCCTCTTAAAACTATAGATTGCCTATGTAAATATGCAGCACTGAACGATTACTATGAGAAATTAGATAGCTGCTATGTACAATTTTTATCATATAACGATCGTTTAATAATAATACGGTGTGAAAGCTACTATTGTATAGTTGACTTCATATTGAATCAAATCTCAATTGACATTTGTTCATGTATCGTTCATATAATTTTTGCATATCACAACTACGTGCTGTTCCAGCTTTTTGATATTAACACAAATCTGTACACGTTAATATTAACTATTACAACAATAGTAGTATGTAGCCGAGTTTTCTCCGTCCCACGCCTATCCCTACAACTTCCAGTGTCGGTAACGTGGAGATAGTAAAGTACGGTGGTGTGGGTACTCTGGTGAACAAGGAAGAGTTGAGATAAGAGCAGGATGGAGCAAAGGCGGCCACATACTTGGAACACGATTTTCAACTCACCCTTGCGTTGCTGGCGACAGCTACGACGGCTCTCTAATCCAGAGACTTCAATTATAATTCTCTAAGTATTACACTATAAAAGAAAGAGACACAATAAGACCAGGTTGTAACGATTCGACGACACACACGTTCGACGTCGATATACCATCTTAGAAGTCTTCTTTGATTGAGTACTCGTCGCCTTACCTAGACAAGTGCGCAAGTAGTATGTGTACACCTTTGCTCCATCCCACTCCTTCCCCCACCACCTCACTTCTCCACCGCCGCGCTATCCACTCTGCTTAAACAGTGCCGGTAACGTGGAGATGGTAAAGTGAGGTGGTACTCTGGTGAACAAGGAAGAGTAGAGATAAGAGAAGGATGGAGCAAAGGTGTACACATACTTGGAAAAATGACTAAAATTATGTACTCACCACCGCAGCTGTTGTAGGCATCTACCCTCCGGCCAAAGCGATTTTAAACGCCCGTCTCTCGAATATACTCTCTCACACACGCACACACACACACATATACACACGCAGCGTCATGTCTTTAATTTATTACTATGTTCTCGTCAAAGCCCTCGTCCACGGCATCGATATCGTAGCCAATATCTATCTCATCACCGAGCGCCTCTATAATAACCGCTGCCACGTCCGCACGTTCCCCGTTCGATAATCGAACCCGCGGAACGTTATCGCCGGCAAGAGGTCGCATCATGACAGCGATCAAGGCATCTCTACCGCACGCTTTTTCGACGAGATGCTCAATACCTGCAACAATCACGCGTTCGAGTCCGTATATTGAAAACTCCATGACAAGAGCCGGCAGCATACTTGCTAGAGGCTCCGGATGAAATAGGTGAGACCAGTCGATGTAAATGGTCTCGCCGAAATCGACTAACAACACCTCGCAGTACCCATCAAAGTCCGAGTAAATCACTTCGCCGCGGACAACACCTATTGAAACGAGGCACAATACAGGACATTCCGATTTACAGTTTGCCAAGTTCAATGGGTCTTCCACGACGTTCCACTAAATACACGCTACGCAGGAGCTCTTCCAGATCGTCGTATGCATCGCACATTTCCTGTGTACGCAGGAACACGCTCATCACACTCTCGACAAACATTACTCGGCACCAAAACGCGTCGCTTAAAATCTCCTTGCCGTATCGCGGATACATATTGCTTTTTATTGTTTGCAAGTAGGATGCCAAAAACAGACTAAATGCTCGAGATGCTGCTAGAGAGTACCACGGGCATAAAGATAACAGCCTCCTATTAATCATAACTAGGTATCCATCACTTTGAATGCAACGAAAGTGGTTTTCGAACATGCATAGTCGTGCTCTGTGCTCCTCGCAAAGCGCTTGCTCTGCAGTAAAAGATATAGAATATGATCCCTCACAGAGAGAGAGGGAAAGACTTCAATTATAATTCTCGAATTTTTATGCTATAAAAATAAGAGACACAGTAAGATCAGGTATTTTTTAAATTAATCAATATTTTATGGAAAGCACTTTACACATTTACCGTCGTATGCAACATCCCTGCAAACACGGTAATCCACGCTCGGAGATTTCTTCACCGTTAATTTTATTTTTATCGCTATACGGAATTAATTTGTATTATCACTCGTCATATTGCTTTTAAATTATTTTTCGCTGTGGGTGTTGTCATCACAGTGTACTTCTGAAAAAAGAATGAAACAACTATTTAATTGAACGCACTGGTCAATAAAAAACAACGTGTACAGAATAATCGATACTGTCTTACCTGATATACCACGACTCATTATGCAAAGTTGGCAGCGTTGATGATCTTCTGCCACCGACGACAACTGTAGATGAGAATGGCGGGTGACACTTTTCTTTCCCGAAGTTAGATCTATCCGTACAGTGTATGTATCCTCCTCTTGCTCTCCATAACTCGAATAACGAACCCTCAGTGTCGGTTCATATGCAGGGGCTGCTCGATCTGCAAGACATTATTTTTTATAATTAAAAATAAATATTACATGATTTTAAATCACAAGTTCTTAATTATTTTATATTTTTTCCTTACCAAGCTCTGCTGCTTTGGCGCTACTCGACATTGGCACGTATTCCATGATCTGCTGTGTTAATGAAACAAAGACAATATCCTTTGATATTTGTCGCATTCTCCTCAACAGCCTAGTAACAACAGCAACAAATATATTCTAAAACTCTTGCATACTCTCGCACACCTATGTGCACACGCACACCTCGACATACAGATAAGATATGTCATGAAAACTAAATAATATTCGTCGACGATATTTGATGATTTTCATCATGGCCGAGTGCTTTGAAATTAGATGAAAACAATATGACATTCATCACCGAAACTCGATAACTTAGTACATAACCGTCGCTAAATATTTCCCTAGGTCTTGCTTTTGTAAAGCGATCGCGTGCGGCCATCTTCTTGGTTAGTCGTATTCATTACATTGCTGCAGTATATGCAGAGAGAGAAAGAGAGAAAGCGCGTGTTAAAGGAATATACATAAAAGTGAGCCGCTTAGAAAAATCTCTAATTAATTGTCTGATTTACTGTGGTTACTACTACTACTACTCTAACAGCACAATCATGGTCAGAGTGGTAAAGCGCTCATTGATAAGAAAATTGATAGAGTTTATATTGAAGCGTAGACCGTCGTTGCGTTCGCGCTGGAGTAGAAGAAATTTACAGATCACCCTATGGGAGCTTCCGACACAGGCGGTTGTTCGTAAAATTCGCGGTATGCTGTGCGAGTGTCATCAGCGCGATTTAGTTGACGCGTATAATATTGGATTGTTTGATAATCAAATAATTATTGATTCGGTGGTGCGTGTTATTCGTCGACGAGGTTGGCTGAATGAGACTGCTCTGCAACCCATACTCAATGAAAGACGTAAGTAATATACAGCGCTAATTACTTTTATTTTATTTCCTTTATTTCATAAGATTTTTATATAGTTCGACGGTATGAAGACGAAGAAATGGGATCCGACACCTACGATTTCGATGAGGTGGGTAGAACCGATTCAGATGATCATATCAGGGACAACGATCGTTTCAGCTCCGCAGGGAATCGTTGGATAAATTTTACCCAGCCATTCTGCGGCTATAAACCAACAAACGGTCTTTTCATGGCCGGCCTCGCGAGACAACCAGATGAAGCCGTCGCAGGTCCATCGCGACAATGCAGTTCAAACGATGATACCAACAGCAATACAGACAACGAGGAAGAAGAAGAAGAAGAAGAGCAGGACGAGGACGACCATGATGATGAGGAGGAGGAGGAGGAGGAGTACCCGGTAGATTCAGGTAAGCTTTTAATAATACAATTACGCTGACAAAAATAAAAAAATTACGTGGATAATAACAGTAAAATGAAAAAACAGGGTACGAGTCGGACCCAAACGTGTCTCGCTTTGCACGATTCACTGTGCCGAGACCGCCGACAATCGAGTTGGTTTACGAAATGCGTTGGCGGTTCCCGGGTGCAGTCGACGAATTCGAGGACTAGAAGCAAATATAAGTTTGTAATTCTTACGTTACACGAATTATATGCATAGTATATAGCCAGCGACAAACAAAAATTTAAAGTAAATTAAATAAAAATTCTAATAAATGGTTTAATTATGCCTGCAGGTGGACAGACCGGCGATGGAAGGACTGCTGCACGGGGTGGTGATATTTTGCCTCCTGGTGAACGTTTCGGTATCGACAACGAGCAGACGTTATTTTTCACGCTTTAGGATGCAGGGTCGAGAGACAGATTTTTGTTTTCGTCAGCCACCGGTCGGTATCGATCATCTGACATGGTTCGAGGGAGGTGTACGAGATGTTCTCACACGTCTTACAGAATCGTGCGAAGGACATGATTATGTGGGTATGACTCTGAGCGTATCGTCTTTTGCGCAAAGACCTGTATGGTTATCATTTCGACCAGCTCGTGACATCGTTCCCGACGATATATGGCGACTAATTAATAGTGTAGCTCAGAGCGCGCGCGAATTTCGAATAGACGCTGGTACATGTAGAATGACGACGTGTATAGTACGAGGCGTCGAAGGAGCCGGTGTGGGCACTAGGCTTACACACGAGTCTATAGCAAAAAAGTCAATTTTACGCATAAGTAATCGCGATAATTTGTGTCTACAACGATCCCTTGTCACTGCCCGAGCGCATGCCGAACGCGGTCAAATACGTGCGGGTGTGCTACACAGACGATGGTGTCAAATTCGGAACGGGCTTCGAGGTGCGCAATATACAGCGGCGATAGAGCTCACACGTAATGCAGGGGTAACGACACCGTCTAGGGGGTGTGGTGCGCGCGAAATTCAGCTCTTTCAGGAGTACTTGGTTCACGAGGGTATAGCGATTGTTGTTTATGAATTTCTCACCTTCGGAAAACGCGTTCCGGCTCTGTACGATGGGTGAAAATACGTACTCACTGCAACAGGTAAAATTAATCATACACTCTTTATTCTCTATTACGAGCGTTCTCATCACTATCAACCGATGATAAATCTCGCCGGTGCGCTAGGTAGTCGGGGGTTCTGCACGCAATGTAATTCCAAGTATATTCGAGTACTCGAGCATCGATGTAGCTATCAATGTGCTCGATGTAAATCCACTTATTGCAACGGTAATAGAGACTCTCAGCCTGAGTATTGCGCAGACTGTAATCGTTCGTTCTTTGGTGCTTTTTGCCTCGCTCATCACAAGAGTGAGGGCTCCGCGGGCATCACGTCTCGTAAATATAGACGGTACAGCGTCTGTAACGCATTGAAAATCTGTAGAGACTGCTCGCGTATGATTAAAACCACAGATAAAAAGATGCATGTATGTGATATATCGTTTTGTGCTACATGCAAACAAACGCGGCCGACTACGCATGCATGTTTTATAGCACCTCTTAAGAAATCAGATGCGCAAAAGGAGAAGAAAAAAGACAAGTCTTCCACGAGATTTTTATTTTATGATTTTAAGACGCAGCAACACGCGCAATTGCATGATGATAAATCGACACGAATTCACGAGCCGAATTTATGTGTCGCACAATGCGTATGTATGGCATGTCTGGATATCACAGATATAGAGACAGATTGTGCTAACTGTGGTAAACGTGAATTCGTGTTTATCGATGATCCTGTTGGGGATCTCGTAAAATTGGCATTATCGCAAAAATTTAAAAAGACCATCTGCATCGCCCATAATGCTAGAAGTTTCGACGCACAATTTATTCTACGGTATTTAATCGTGGTGCAAAAAACACAGCTGCCCTCTCTGATTATGAACGGTACGAAGATTGTCTCGATGAAAATTGGCGATGTCGTTTTTCTCGATAGTCTAAACTATTAACCCATGGCTCTTAGCGCTTTACCTAAGGCCTTTGGTTTCCCTGATGAGGTGGCAAAAGGTACATTTCCCCATTTATTCAACACACCGGAATATCAGAATTACTCAGGTCCTCTGCCGGCTTTGCATTTTTACTCACCCGATACCATGTTCTCAGCGGATCGCGAGCGCTTTTTAAAATGGTATGAGGAAGAATCGAGTCGCGTAGATTATAAATTTGTCTTTGCGACGCAATTTGTGCAATATTGTCGTACAGATGTTACGGTTTTGAGACGAGCGTGTTTAGCTTTTCGAGAGTTACTTATACGTTGTGGGAGCGTGTGCCCCTTTACAGAAGCATGCACGATAGCATCAGCATGTATGAGAGTATTTCGAAAGAATTTTCTACAGAAAGATCGCATTGCGGTGTTACCACCAGGAGGATATCGCTGGGGCGATAAGCAATCGCGCAAGGCCGTCGTATGGCTCGTATGGCTCGAGCGTGAGCTCAACTGCGTTATCGCTCATGCTGGACGCACGACAGAGTATCGCCCTCCGGCCGGCCTACCGGCCGTGGACGGTTACTACGTGGATGCGGGGGTCCATCACGTTCTTCAATTTCATGGCTGCTTTTGGCACGGTTGTTCGCGATGTTATCGCGTGAATAGAGATGCTCGAACTAAATTCGGCGATACAATGGATGAGCGATATGAGCGTACCATTCTTATTTCCGGGCGAATCAGATCGAAAGGGTACACTCTAACCGAAATATGGGAATGCGATTTTGACAGATTACTCGAGAATAACGAGGAAATGTCGATATACGTGAAAAATCACGCCATGGTCAAGCAGGCGCCTCTCGAGCCACGCGATGCGTTCTTTGGCGGTCGAACGGAAAATTTTGTAAGCTTGGACGACGTCGCGAACGGGGAGCAGATACGCTATGTGGATGTTTGCTCGCTGTATCCGTGGGTATGTAAGAATGGAAAATATCCCGTTGGACACCCGAAATTATACGTAGGCGACGAGTGTCGAGAACTCGTAGGACTTGAAAATGATCTAAGTGTCGTCGAGGGTCTCGTGAAGTGTACCGTGCTGGCACCGCGCGATTTGTATATACCCGTACTGCCTGTTCGCATGCATGGGAAACTACTGTTCCCCCTGTGTAGAACGTGCTGTACAGATATGGACACATCCGAGGTTTGTACACACGATGACGCGACTGAGCGAGCGTTTGACGGCACATGGGTCGTGGACGAACTGAGAAAAGCTGTGTCGCTCGGATATAAAGTGACGCGTATCTATGAAATTTGGCAATACGTTGTTACGCAGTATGACGCGACAACGCGACGAGGCGGTCATTTTGCCGAGTACATCGATACATTCCTAAAAATAAAACAGGAGGCGAGTGTTCCGCCAACAGAGTGTAACGATGACGAGGAAGCAATTGAGCGTTTTATAGCATTGTACAAGGAGTCTGAGGGTGTATATCTCGAGCGAAGTGCTTTGCAGCCAAATCCGGGTTTACGTTCACTAGCGAAATTGGCTCTTAATTCATTCTGGGGAAAGTTTGGTCAACGAGAGAATCTCACGAAAACCGTTATCGTCTTCACGCGCGCGGAGTTAATGAATTTACTAACGAGTCCGGAGATTGAGGTGACGGGGATGCTACCGGTTAATCACAAGATTATGTATGTAAACTATGTGAGCAACCGCGATGCTATCCAACCATCACCGACATCAAACGCCGTGATTGCAGCATACACGACGGCACAGGCACGCCTAAAATTATACAGTTATCTTGAGGGGCTCGGGCGACGAATATTGTACTACGATACGGACTCCTGTATTTACGTGAGCCATCCCGGTGGTAACGAGTATGAGCCGTCAATCGGTCAATTTCTAGGAGATCTTACGGATGAATTAAGTGAATACGGGCCTGGTAGTTATATAACTTCGTTCGTTTCGGGTGGACCAAAATTTTACGCATACCTTGTTCGTAAACCCGATGGTACGATTATTGAAAAATGTAAAGTGAAGGGTATCACGCTAAACTTTGCGAATAGCCGTCACGTAAATTATAACGCATTACGATCTTTCGTGACAGGAGCAAGGAGCGTACCTATTATTTTAAAATTCGACGCTATTCGACGTACGGAATTTCATCATGTAGTAACGCGTAAAGAAACGAAATCATGCGAGCCTGTTAACACGAAGCGAAAACGGCACGGGCTGTACTCTACTGTACCGTATGGCTATTGTGAAATACGCTAATTAGTATAACGCAAAAAAGTATATAGTTTTACGGGTGAATTCGCGATATTTAAAAATAATCTTTTTGTCTAATTTCATGTAACATATTTACAGTGTACAATACATTGAAAAAATTGATTTATCATGTATAAAATCGTTATCGGATCGTTCTTTTTGTGCTGATATTCGTAACAGTAGCTGCTATCTCTCTACCGTTCCCTTTTGTGCTGACTTTCTCATCGTTGATTCCTTTTGTCCCGTCTTTCTTATCGAGTGTTTCCTTTTGTTCTGGCTTTCTAGTGCTACATCCGTGGATATAATATTGTTGTTTAGAATTTGATGATTCGTAAAATTTGTATATAGAGATGTATGCATAGTGAAATAAAAATATTACTTTATTTGTGAGAAATATAAAAATTATTGTTCTTTAATATACATACAGCGTAAACGCCAGCTTATACCGCGGGCCCGCGCCTCATCAGCTAGTGCAGGCGCGCCGCGTCTTATCAGCTCTTTAAGGCCGCGAAAATAGCTGATGCCGCGAGGTCGCCGCCGCCGCCGCCGCAGCCGCAGCCGCGGTATAAGCTTATTTAAGAGTCTGCTGATTGATTTTGATAGACACTCGTCGATATGGATACACGTTGGAAACATCCGTGGACAGCTGTGATAAGCGGTCCTACGGGATGTGGTAAAACATATTTTGTAAAAAAATTCTTTAAATACATGCGCGAAATGACGGATGTCCCGTTCGAGCGTATACTTTTTTATTACTCAGAGTGGCAGTCCGGGTATTCAGAGTACGGTGATAAAATCGAATTTCGCGAGGGTTTACCGCAAGCAGTAGACTACTCGAATGACGCAAGACCTAAACTTGTGGTCATTGACGATCTAATGCGCGAGGCATCGAGCAATACTGTGGTCGATCTTTTCACCAAGGGTAGCCATCATAAAAATCTTAGTGTCATTTTCATCACGCAAAATCTCTTCCATCAGGGTCACGGGCAGCGCGATATCTCCTTAAACGCTAATTATATCGTTGTCTTCAAAAATCCGCGAGATCGCGCGCAAATTCAGCACCTAGCCCGCCAGGTATGTCCCGAGAATCCGCGATTTTTGCAGGAAGTATATTTCGATGCAACAGCCGCACCGCACGGCTATCTATTATTTGACTTGAAACAATCGACGCCTGATAATTGTCGATTTCGCGCCTGTATATTTCCCGATGACCAATACCATTACGTTTACGTGCGTCAAAAAGCAATAAAAGTTCGCGATGCGTCGCGCGATGTACCAGTAATGCGCTTGTAATGGCGTTGCGCGGACCTCTCGATAAAAAGCAGATAATTATATTGCAAGCGTTGTGTTATCTGAAGCAAGAGCAACGACGTGCAATTTTGCGCAAAGCAGATGTAGCGCTTGTACGCTGTATATGCGAGTGTGCTCTAAACGTTTTACAGGGAAACGTGAGTCTGAACAACGTGCAAAAGAATCATCTTCGGAGGCACGCGACAATTCTTCGGCGACTAGCCGCCAAAAGGGGAAATTGGAGCGGTAAGAGGAAGATCATCGTCGAGCACTGTGTCGGATTTCTCAAGTTGCTTCTTGCGCCTGTCTTGGCCTACGCGAGACATGGAATATGCCAGAAAGATGGTACTTATTCCTCATGATAACATACATCGTCTCGCTGGACTTGCCACTACTGCCGCTGCTGCTACTACTACTACTACTACTAGTGCAGACCCGTTGCCTTCCGTACAGACTACCGGTACGCTATTATCGCGCCTCGACTCTGAGCTGAGTGAAATTCTAAACTCTCACTCGTACAAGAGCGAGAGAGAGAAGTGGATAGCGTACCAACAGGTTTTACAGCGTTATCTTCACATGGTCGAGTACGATAATGCCGTACCGAATATTTCATCAAAACGAAAAGTAGAAATACTCGATAGCCACGAGAATAAATCCGACGACGATTTAATGAACAAAGTTAAATCGCGGCTCAATGACACACTTATTATCGATAGCGTACCAAAAAAATCTAAATCTAAAGCAATATCGTTGCTTCGCAATTTGCATCGCAGCGCCGTTGGTAAAAAAATGACATGGGATCGTAACGGCGTTGTTTCCATAGACGGCAGAAGAATTTCAAATTCCAATATCGTTGATCTTGTTAACGATGCTATGCGAGCTAGAAAACGCGAGAAACCCATCGGACGATCTCACTTTGCCAAACTCCTGCGAGCGATACAGATGCCGCGTGAATTTATCGGTAACCCCGCGTTACTACACGAGCCTACACCTACATCATCCTCGACACCACAGCGGCGTCTTATTTTACCGCGCGAAAACGATAGTTGCAGCAGCAGCAGCAGCAGCAACGGTAGCAACAACAACAACAACGACGACGAGGCCGAGACCGCGCACTCAAACAGAGATTTAATGCTCACGGCTGAAAACGACATCATCGAGGGGGAGGAGGGGAATGAAGAAGAGGACGAACAATTGCAAAACTTTCCACAAGTAGAATATCGACCACCCACACAGTTAGAAAAGAAAAAGAAAAAGAATCCATTTAACTGGTCATCGCTAAAATTATGAAAATTCTTCAAAAAATCTATTATGACACCGCTCATCCTGCTTCCTATTCTCGAGCAAAAAATTTGGCCCAGGTGGATCGTAGAGTAGCGCGAAAAAATGTTTTACCATGGCTCGAGACACAGGATTCATATAACATGCATCGCCTCGTACGACGACGATTTCCCCGTCGTACGTACAGTGTGAGTAATATAGACGATGTATGGGAGGCTGATTTAGCTGATCTTCGCTCGATAGCCACGTACAACGATGGGTACGCGTATCTGCTTGTTGTTATTGATGTGTTGAGCAAATACGCGTGGGTCGAGGCTTTGCGTGACAAAACGAGCGCAAACGTGGCCCGCGGTCTCACACGCATACTCGCGCGCAGTAACAATCGTCGCCCGCAACAATTGCAAACTGATCGAGGCAAAGCATTTATCGGCGCACCGTTTCAGCAAATTCTCAAGAAAAAGAATATCGATTTTCGCGCTGCTCGTAACCCTGATATAAAAGCCTCGATTGCCGAACGCTTTAATCGAACAATAAAAGAGCGAATGTGGCGCTACTTTACATACACGCGAAATAAGCGTTACATCGATGTTTTACAAAATTTTTTATATGCTTATAATCACACTAGACACAGCGGAACGCGTATTCCTCCGAGCGAAGTAACCCTCGAAAATGCCTCTATAGCCCGAGACAATTTAGCACGGCGTTACGAGCGTAACGCGAAAAAAATTAAAAAGCCTAAATACAGCGTCGGTGACTTGGTACGTATCAGTACAGCTAAAGCAGCTTTCGTGAAAGGATATGAGCGTGGTTGGAGTCACGAATTATTCAAGATTCAACGAATATCGTTGAATCGAGAGCCATTCGTGTATATTTTACACGATCTGAATAACGAGACTATCGACGGTATTTTCTACGAAGCAGAATTATCACGAGTACGAGTGCCTCCGTCATCTGAGAAGACGAAAGAGAAGAAGAGGACAAAGAAGAAGAAGAAGAAGAACGCTCGGGATCATCGTCCGTGATAAATATGAGCTCCAAGGATAGCTCTTTCTTTGTCGTACTACCGAGCAACAGTAGTATGCAGTATTTTCCGGATAATACGACGACGAAATTTATTACAAAACTACCGCGTCAGATACGCCTGCACGGAGAATGGGCTGTTTCTCTTGTGGAAATTGCTTATCCGATGACTCTTTTACATGTTTCTACTGTAGAAAATCTCGTAACTTTTGAGGATGGTGATTATGATTTATCGGGTTTAAATCTTTTAACACGGAGGAGCGTTGATAGAGACCAAGTAGCACCTGGTGTATATCGCTCTATAGACGCTCTTTTGGAGAGTATAAATCAGCTACCTCACGTGGCCGATCATTTGCGCTTTAAATCGCTTCCGAGCGGGCAGGTCGAAGTGGCACGCGTATGCGACGATCTACGCTACCACGACTTTCGCGTATCGCCCGCTATCGCAAGGCTACTAGGATTCTCGGAAGAGGCTTGTAGCCCCGTAATGATAGAACCGCATTGCGAATACACAGGGTCGAGGCCTGCATCTCTCACCGGTGCTATACCGGGCAGCATGTTTTTATACACAGATATCTGCGAGAGCTATATTACAGGCGATGTACAAACACCCCTCTTACGAGTTGTTCCCATTGATACTGATGACTGTCCGTATGGTTCGATAAAAAATAAATCGTTTTCAACGCCACGATATATACCTCTCTTGCGCAATAATTTACACACTATCGAGATCGATATAAGAGACGAATTTGGGGATCCTATACCATTCGAGCGGGGAACGTTGACTGTGACACTACATTTCAAAAGGTCTCACGATTGATTACACCACTATGGATGATATTGACAGTGTGCAGCACGGATGGGGTCGTCGCGGGTACGGTGGTATTAGCCATGTTTATATCGGAACACCTAATCAGCGAGGACACGCTATCGGTAGCTTTCTCGGGGGCCTGTTTCGTCGAGTGTTACCACTTTTAAAGAAGGGCGCTAAAGCAGTTGGAAAAGAGGCGTTGCGCGCTGGTGTAAACGTAGCCGGTGATATCCTCGATAGAAATATAGCTGTGAAAGATGCTATTCGCGAGAGAGCGCGAGAATCAGGCAGTAATCTCAAACGCAAAGCCTCTGAAAAAATTGACACTCTCATGCGGGGGTCCGGTTATAAAAAGCGCAAAATTTCACGTACTCCTCATTCATCGAACGAACGTAAACCACGACGTATCTCTCGTAAAAATAAAAGTGTAATAAAGAGAAAAACAATAAAAAAGAAGAAGAATAATAAGAACAATAAGAAGAAGAAGAAGACTCGTCAACGAACGGTTGCAGATATTTTTGGATAGCTGAAACAAGATGGCTTTTCTACATGCGCACTCGTGCGAGTGTCTTAAATCGGAACTTGAATTATTTTCACTCCCACCGACGCAAACTACTATCGACGGCTCCAATTGGGTGTATTACAAACCAATATCTTCGCCAACAGATGATTCACCGATTGAATTTGTTATTCCCGGAAAGGGTGATGAGTATATCGATCTCGCGCATACTATGCTTAGTCTGAGAGTGAAAATAACATCTCCTACCATTACGGAAATTGCCGTGGGCACATCGTCGAAAGTAAGTGCCGGCCCTGTAAACAATCTCTTGCATTCTATGTTTAATCAGGTGGATGTATACCTGAATCAAAAATTAGTTTCACTTCCAAATAACGCCTACGCTTATCGAGCGTACATAGAAACACTTTTGAATTACGGTCCAGCAGCAAAAAATTCGCATCTCACGAGCGTTCTCTGGTACGACGATACACCTGGAAAAATGGATGATATAACATCGGAAAATACGGGGCTTGTGAAGAGAAAACAATTTTTTAATGTCGAAAAAACTGTAGACTTGCTCGGTCATCTGCATTGCGATATATTCAATCAGGAGCGGTTCCTATTAAACGGTGTCGAGATGCGCCTACGGCTGGTTCGGTCTAGAGATTCATTTTGTCTTGTGGGGGATACAAAGAATGGTCAATGCGGCTTAAAGATTCTCGAGGCATCGCTTCTCGTTCGTAGAACAAAAATAGCTCCTGGTGTGCTGCTCTCACATGCTAGTACTCTGGCAAAATCTACGGCTAAATATCCTCTTACGAGAGTCGAGGTAAAAGCCGTTTCAATACACTCGGGTGTTCATGGAGAGACTATCGATAATATCGTGTTAGGTCAGTTGCCGAAGCGTATAATTATCGGTTTTGTCGATAACAAAGCGTTTAACGGTGACTTCAGTATGAATCCGTTCAATTTCCAAAATTACAAGATAAATTATCTCTCGTTGTATGTAGATGGTGCTCAAATACCTTCGAAACCGTTACAACCTGATTTCACGAAAAATCATCTATATGTGGATGCTTTTCAAACGTTGTTTTCGGGAACTGGAATACATTTCTTGAACGATGGTAATTCGATCGATCGCAATAATTATCGCGATGGATACTGTCTGTTTGCTTTTGATTTGACACCCGATCTTTCGGCGAACAGCAATACACATTGGAATTTAATAAAGCACGGTAGTGTGAGAATAGAGGTACGATTTTAGGATGCGCTTGCTTCAACGATAAATTGTGTAGTCTACGCGGAATATGATAATGTCCTTGAAATTGATGCCTCTCGGCAGGTAATGGTGGATTTTACCGGATAAGCGAAAAATGTGCTGATGTCGGCATAAAATTATTTTGTGTTAAGACACGTAGAAGCGTGTCCGCGAGTAACTAATCAGTCGAACTCGGTCATCTGTACGGATTAGACGTGAAAATGGATATCGTCGTGGATATACAGGGAATGCGTGGTAAAGACTCGGAATTTATTCCGAAAGAAATTGCTGTGGTAGCAGTGGATAGACCGTACTCTGCTCATTGGATCGTTGCACCGCCGTGTCACTTTGCCGAATTACCACAGCAATCGAGAAGCCAGAATAATTTTCTCTCGAAATATTTTCACGGTATGGAGTGGTACGAGGGCGATGTGAGCTGTAAACAGGTATACGCTAACTTGCGTGAAATTTCGCGAAAATCAAGACGCATCTATACGCGCGGTCACGAGAAGACTATACTTCTTTGCGATATCACGAGTCGTGAAATTTCCAACCTGGAGGATGAGGAGGGCGCCCCATCGTACACATTTATGCCGAAATCTTTGCGAAAATGCTTCAGACACGCTATGATAAACGATACAGCGTCTTCGCATTGTGCAATGCGCCAGGCTTTCCAAATAAAAAATTGGCTTCGCGAGCATCCATTTAAAGGAGAATCATACATGGATGTTTGGTCAGCAGACGAAGAGGAAGAGAATAAAAAAGAGGAGAAATCTTCATCATGTGGTCGTGACACGATCGACGACGCTGTGAAATAAATTTTGCATATATATACGTCTTTCAAAGCGTATCGGTCATCATTTAATCATTGACTATGTGTTCAGCATGAACACTAGACAAATCTACGAGAGTCTGCAGTATCTACCACTTTCAACCGTTGGCGTATACCCGGCTGACAGAATTCCTCGTGTATGGTCGTTACCAGCCGGACTCGTAGTTAACACGGATAACCACGACGGACCTGGAGAGCATTGGATCGCCATGTACGTTAACCATCATGGAAAAGGAATGTACTTTGATAGCTACGGGCTACCACCGGTTATACCGCAACATCTCGCCCGACTACGAAGAAACTGCAAGTTCTATCGGTACGGCCTCAAGCAGCTACAGAGTAATACGTCGGATGTGTGTGGACAATTTTGCATCGTATTCCTACACCTTATGTCGTGCGGCTTCACCATGTCGCGATTTAATAATCTCTTTAGCGATAATGTAACGAAAAACGACAGATTAGTGCGTGAATATTACAATGCTTTTGCCTCTCGACGATCAGACAGTGATAAAAATAAATTTAACGGTAGAGGAGTCTCCGAGCGAAGATTACCGTGTTTGCAGGGATGTTGCATACGACGGTAAATATCTGTAAAGTGATTTAAATAAAATATTGATTAATTAAAAACAAATACATCGGTTTACTGTGTCTCTTCTTTTATAATTATATATACATTATAATCGAGGTCTCTCGCGGCACGGTATCATATTCTGTGTCTTTTACTGCAGAGCATTCGCTTCACGAGAAACACAGCGCAAAGCGGTACGCACGTGCAAAACTGCTGACATTGGATTCAAAGCGCTGCACACCTAGTTATGACTCAGAGGGGGTTTGTTATCTTCAAACACTGTGATCACCGCCAGTTTCATCCGGAGCATCCAGTCTGTCTTTAGCAGTGCGCGACGAAAGTCTGAATTTCTATTCACTAAAATGTACCCACTAAATCTAGGCCACGATCTAGCGGCGGCTTTTGTGTATCGGGTGGTATGCGACACCGACGATAATACGATGTGTCTGCGGTCGGAGGTGATGTGCGCGGAATTGTGCGGACTGGAGGCCTATTTATATAAGTTATATATCGAGGAGCAATCTGAGCGGAGACGATTTTTAATAAGTGATTTGTGCGCTGAAGTGTCCTGTGTGGTTGTATGGAATGAAAGGACTATGCGCGGGTCGATCATCGACACGGATGATGACGGGTACTGTGAGGTACTGCTGGTCGATTTCGAGGAATCGATATACATCGATTGGCAGCACCTATTTTACCCAGAGCCGTCGATTAGTGCGTTACCGGTGCTGCTTGTAAAGTGTGTAGTATTCGGTCTCGATGATTTAATTGACGAGGCCGGAAATCTAGATCCGATCGAAGCAGCGCGTGGTAATGATACGCTGATCGGGATACGGATGCCCACGCCCGACGGTGCCCAAGGTCCATGGGTGCGAGTAATCCGTATTACCCGTACGCATAGCTGTGGTTTTTGAGTGAGTGAGTAAGTGAGTGAGAGAGAGAGAGAGAATATATATATATATATATATATATATATATATATATATATATATATATATGTATGTGTGTGTGTGTGTGTGTGTGTGTGTGTGTGTGTGTGTGTGTCGTCACTCTGGAGAGTCGTCACAGCTGCAGCCAGCACAAGGGTGAGTCAAATATTTTATTCCAAGTATGTGTACACCTATGCTCCATCCTACTCTTATCTCTACTCTTCCTTGTTCACCAAGGTACCCACACCACCTCACTTTACCATCTCCATGTTACCGACACTGGTCAAGCAGAGTGGGTAGCGCGGTGGTGGAAAAGTGAGGTGGTGGGGGTAGCCGCGTGGTGGGGGAAGGAGTGGGGATAGGAGTGGGATGGAGCAAAGGTGTACACATACTACTGTGGTGACACTCCGAAATGCTACCACTACGCTCACCAGGCCAATCTCAAAACTAGCTGTTCTGCCTATCTCATCCAACTCAGAATAATAATTAATCATCAACCCCGTTGCTGATGGCGGGCGGAAATGTTGGATAATCAGCTGGCGCAAGGCGATCGATATTAGCCGTGCGTCGACCTGTTGCTGCGGTGTAGCACGCTGCGTTCGTCTACACTGGAGATAGCCGAGGCAGTAGCTGGCATGCATGCCGCGTTAAGCGAGAGGTTGTCTCTCTCGCTTGACTTCGGTTTCGCTCACCGGCTATCTCACTCATTTGATTCCAGCGCTCAACGTCGATTTCGTATCCCGCAGCCATGTTGGAAATTTAAACACTTTCTGAAAAATCCATGGGAACAGCGCACGCATCTACTGCACATTTCGGACCTTTTCACTGAATTCACTGGACTCGCTCAACATTCTGTGCTCACAAGGGCTCAAAACTCAAGTAAGAATACACCGTCATAATTCTGTGTAATTCACTGACGGTGAGGAGTAAAAAATAAGTCGGTGCATCTTCATAAAGGTCTCACCCGTCAACGTGCTCTGCAGCACGGGCTTCACCACGTTTTCCACACCACTTGTTGCTCACCCAATTAATATAATTGCGTGTGTGCATATCAGTTCACTGTACTTTCCCTCAATCAAGCTTGCTGAGAAAGTACAGTGAATTTATTTCACTCATTTTGTGCATCCTCAAGCTCACTCTATCGTGCGGTGCAGTGTTGGCTGCTTTACAGTTAGTCATAAAATTCCAGCACTCATATACTAGAGTGCATGTGCAAGCATTCGCTCTCTGTAAATTATTTTTCTCTATCTTGCTAAGAAGTTGTTGCGATTAATACAGCCAACCTGTGCACTCACATATCTCAGAGCGTGGCGTGCTTCGCAGCGCTGGCTGCAGCACGTACACCGCTCTCAGTACATACAGCACACAATCAATTTAATCGTGTGCTACTCAAGCAATTCACCGGGACAACACATAACAATAAATTCTGACCGTGTGCGTTTATTGTTTAATTATTTAAAAGTCAATTTCAATTCTGTATATTTTATGTTCACTTGTTATTTGAATTATTTAAATTTGAGATTTTGACATTGACAAGCGGAAGGTGAAATAAACCACTTTCTCTAATTAACCATCTATGTATCTGGCTTCTTTTTCCCTGTCGTGAGTGAAGACTCATGATTTTCAATATCTTCACAGATTCTCTCAAGGTCAACCAGGAGGAATTCCGCAAGATTTTGGTCCTTCGAGCCGGATGCATTCTCTCGTAATATCATGGCTGATAAAGCCAAGCCAGTTCAGGTCGGTGATGGAGTCGAGTGGGCTTCTGGTAAGAAGCTGCTGGTGTCACAACCTACCATCGATGCACCACCTACGCAATCAAGTCCGGATTCAAGTTCACTTGCTCGATTGCCGAGCAAGCACGTCTTTAAGGCACAATTTCAGCGTAGTTGTACTGAAGCCATCGGAGAATGGTCACACATACGTGCCCGACTCAAATCTTTCTGGAGCGTTTAGCGCGAATGAAGTATACGTGAACACTCATAGCCAGGCAAGCCATAACAATTCCGCACCACCAGCTCTGTGCATCTGTCAGCTCGATGCAGTCCGACATCTTCGTCCTGAAGCATCGTACTGCTTTGTGGAGTATTTATTTAGTAATTCATTTTTATTCAATTCAATTAATTAAATTCAATTGTTTCAAGTACTTGGAATTAAAATCAGGTACGAAGATCAGCATTTCGGTTTGGTAGACCTCTAAATTGCTTTCCTATACAGTAGTTAACTTTCTTCTTTCTCGGTAAAGTTGAATAACTGAAAACCAGCGAATTCAGGTCTTCCTAGGGATTGTTAAACGATAAAACTCTGCTGCCGTTGTTTACGAAATTTAATGCAAACGATTTATTCTGAATGTCTATTGTATTCAATCTAGCTCCGAAAATTAGAATTCAATTGGAAAAAAAAAACTTATTTAAGCCGAACATAAATGAACGAGTGCTGTTCACCAATCATTAGCTCAGCAGAGTACATCGGTGCTTTAGCACAATGACATTCATGCAATTATTGTACGTCACCAGGAGCAACTCAGGAAATCGCAGCACAGTCAACAACAAAATAGGGTGTTAGTGCAGTCGTTCATTTATCGGTTCATCTCACAAACAGATGCTCAACGCTACTAGCAACTCATCAGGCACGTCTTCTCCTCAATCCAGGATCGGAATTGACTTTCATTACGGAAGAGCTCTTCCAGAACCTCGATACATCACGCAAGCACTCATCAATTTCGGTCACGGGGATCGGAGGAAGGCACTCAACGCAGACACGTGGATCGGTTCAACTCACAATGTGCTCCATGTACACCAGGGAGAAAGTCACGGTTCTAGCTCACATTCTCAACATCATTACAACACATTTGCCATCATTTGAGTCGCCAGCATGACCATGGTCTCACATAGTGAAGCTTAAGCTGACCAGACCCAGACTTTTTCACACCACGATCGATCGACATCATAATTGGAGCAGATATCTATGGACAGGTTATTAAACCTAATATTCTCAAGGGCACACCATCATCGCCTATCGTACAATTATCAATATTTGGGTGGCTCATCATTGGACCATCTAACTCATGCCAACCTGAAGCACTCACTGTTCATCATGCTATCGTGCAGCGCGATGATCAGGAATTACAGGACGTGCTCACAAAATTCTGGATTCAAGAAGAGCCACCAAAGGACACAGTCGGTCAACTCACACCAGAGGAGCAGGCATGCGACGATCAATTTCGCAACACGCATCAGCGTGATTCTACAGGCCGATACATCGTTCGGCTGCCTCTCACATCTTCGCCTGCAAATCTGGGAAACCCATACTCGAAAGCACAACAAAAGCATCACAAAGGATGCTGAATACTGTCAGCTCTACTCACAACTCATGGACGAATATGAACAACTTGGTCACATGGTGAACGCTTCATCATCATCTACAAGAGAAACATAATATTATCTGCCTCACCACGGTGTTCTCAGGCCAGACAGAGTCACCACTAAGTTACGTGTGGTATTTAATGGCTCTAGCTCCACATCATCTAGAAAGTCTCTCAATGGCATAATGCACACTGGCCCTTATCTGTTGCTCAATATTTCGGACGTGCTCATCATTGAAATAGCTCACCAACTCAAGGACTTGTGCATGGCGGGCGGTTTTCGACTCGCCAAGTGGCACTCGTCGGACCTCAAGCTCTTTGCTAGTATCTCAACATCACCGTCAAGCTCAGCTATCTCAACGATGACTGCGAGAAAAAAATTCTTGGTTTGACTTGGTCTCCTCACGAGGACAAGTTCACATTCGCATCAAGGTTCAGCTCAACTCAAAGAAATCTCACCATACGCCTCGTTCTTTCAGAGGTGGCTCAACTCTTTGATCCACTTGGTTTCGTCTCACCGGTTGTGATCAATCAGCCAATATTTTCTTACACGAGCTCTGGTTTTGCAATCTCAAATGGGATGATCCACTGCCATCCCAAGTCTCATCTCATTGGATTGTCATCAGAGCAGATTGTCTCACCAGCTTGGCCAAGCTCTCAATTCCACGGTGGTTTAATGCATAGAACGACTCAACAGTGGAACTTCACAGCTTCTCTGATGCGTCTCAACCAAGCCATGGCTGCAGTGATTTATATCACTGTTAACTCACCATCCACAGGAAAGGTGGTTTCACTTGTCTGCTCAAAACGCGCGTAGCCCCACTCAAAAAGCTCACCATACTACGGCTTGAACGGACTGCAGCACTGTTGCTAGCAAAATGCGTTGCATATGGCTCATTCAGCTCGGTGGAAAGACTATGTCCGAAACAGAGTAGCTCAAATACAAGAACTATGCTCAATGGCGTCACGCGTCAGGCACAAGCAATCCAGCTGATTGTGCCTTGCGGGGTATCTCAACATTTCAATTGTCTTCTCACAGTTGTGGTGGTCAGGTCCACCGTGGATGGTGAAACCTGTTGAATTTTGGCCGAAAGCGTCAACTGATTCTGAAGATTTGAGCATTATGGAAGCTCGACCGGGGGTAGCTCTTCTCGCTGCAACTCTGACGCCAGAGTACCATTAGGATCTCATTCATCGCTGTTATTCACTTACAAAATTGTGTCGTCTCACCTCATTTTGTGTCAGGGTAGTGGCCAGAATGAGGAGGAGGTTAGAATCGGCAGGAACCGCTCCGCTCACAGCAAGAGAGATGGCTGCAGCAAACATTTTTTGACAAAAACAACACAAGCCGTGTTTTTTTAAAAACACGAGTTGCAAGTGCTGCAGTCAGCCTTTTTCTTTTATCCTCTCACCCTTTCAGTAGACTGATAGGTTTCATCGGCCAGGAAGGTGTCCTCAGAGTAGGAGGTCGCCTTGGTCAGTCAGCACTCACATATGGAAAAAAACATCCTGCCATTCTTCCTCGTCACTCTCGATTCTCAACTCTCATTATTGATCAAGCTCCCGTGCGGACTCTTCACGGAGATACTCAGCTCACCTTAGCTCAGATACGGCTAACTCATTGGATCGTCGGCGGAAGAGCTCCTGTAAAAACTCACGTTTTACATTGCGTTGTGTGTGCTCGGCAGAAAGTAATTCGGGCTCAACAATTGATGGGTCAGCTCTCTTTGTCACGAGTCACACCAACGCGCGCAATTACTCACACAGGAGTTCACTACGCCGGCCCTCTCACCTGGACATTTTCTCATTGGTGAAACACTCACAACTGTCCTAGAGCCAACTCTAGAGGTTTTGGCAATCTCACGACTCACAAGACAGCAATTTTGGCAGCAGAAGGTGCGACAATTTTGGTGTCAATAGCCTGCTCATTACTTACAATGGCAACAGCCAATCTCAAAGTGGCATCGCCCTAATGACATCATAAAAATCGGCTCTTTAGTTCTGCTCACGGATGAGCGCTTCTCCACGTGCAAGTAGCCACTCGCACGGGTCACAGCGTTGCATCCAAGCAAAGATGGGCTCACCAGGGTGGTGACACTCCGAACTGCTGCCATTACTCTCACCAGGCTCATCTCAAAAATAGCTGTCTAGCCCGTCTCATCCAACGAATAACATCAGAAAATCTAATCATCGCTAAACGTTGCGAATAGCCGTCACGTTAATTATAACGCATTACGATCTTTCGAAACAGGAGCAAAGAGCGTACCTATTATTTTAAAATTCGACGCTATTCGACGCACGGAATTTCATCATGTAGTAACGCGTAAAGAAACGAAATCATGCGAACCTGTTAACACGAAGCGATAGCGGCACGGGATGTACTCTACTGTACCGTACGGCTATTGTGAAATACGCTAATTAGTGTAACGCGAAAAAGTATATAGTTTTACGGTTGAATGCGCGATATTTTAAAATAATATTTTTGTCTAATTGCATGTATCATATTTACTGTGTACAATTAATTTTAAAAAAAAATTGATTTAATATGTTTTCAATCGTTGTGTGCTCGTTCTTTTTGTGCTGCTATTCGTAGCAGTAGCTGCTATCTTTCTACGGTTCCCTTTTGTTCTTACTTTCTCATCATTGATTCCTTTTGTCCCGTCTTTCTTATCGAGTGTTTCCTTTTGTTCTGACTTCCTCGTGCTACCTCCGTGGATATAATATTGCTGTTTAGGATTTGATGATTCGTGAAATTTGCACATAGAGATGTATGCATAGTGAATCAAAAATATTGCTTTATTTGTGAGAAATATAAAAACTATCGTTATTTCATTTACGAACGGTGTAAACATCAGCTTATACCGCAGGCCCGCGCCTCATCAGCTAGTACAGGCGCGCCACGCCTTATCGGCTGATCAAGACCGCGAAAATAGCTGATGCCGCGGGGTTGCCGCCGCCGCTGTAGCCGTCGCTGTATAAGCTTATTTAAGAGTTAGCTGGTTGATTTTTATAGACACTCACGATATGGATACACGATGGAAACATCCATGGACAGCCGTGATAAGCGGTTCTACGGGTTGTGGTAAAACATATTTTGTCAAAAAATTCTTTAAATACATGCGCGAAATGACGGATGTCCCGTTCGAGCGTATACTTTTTTATTACTCAGAGTAGCAGTCCGGGTATTTAGAGTACGGTGATGAAATCGAATTTCGCGAGGGTTTACCGCAAGCAGCCGACTACTCGAATGATACAAGACTTAAACTTGTGGTTATTGACGATCTAATGCGCGAGGCATCCAACAATACTGTGGTCGATCTTTTCAGGAAGGGTAGCCATCATAAAAATCTTAATGTCATTTTCATCACGCAAAATCTCTTCCATCCGTGTCACGGGCAGCGCGATATCTCCTTAAACGCTAATTATATCGTTGTCTTCAAAAATCCGCGAGATCGCGCGCAAATTCAGCATTTAGCCCGTTAGGTATGTCCCGAGAATCGGCGATTTTTGCAGGAGGTATATTTCGATGCAACATCTGCACCGCACGGCTATCTATTATTCGACTTGAAACAATCGACGCCTGATAATTGTCGATTTCGGGCTTGTATATTTCCCGATGACCAATACCATTACGTTTACGTGCCTCAAAAAGCAATAAAAGTTCGCGATGCGACGCGCGATGTTCCAGTAATGCGCTTGTAATGGCGTTGCGCGGACCTCTCGATAAAAAGCAAATAATTATATTGCAAGCGCTGTATTATCTGAAGCAAGAGCAACGAAGTGCAATTTTGCGCGAAGCAGTTGTAGCGCTCGTACGGTGTATATGCGAGTGTGCTCTAAACGTTTTACAGGGAAACGTGAGTCTGAACAACGTGCAAAAGAATCATCTTCGAAGGCACGTGACAATTCTTCGACGACTAGCAGCCAAAAGGGGGAATTGGAGCGGTAAGAGGAAGATCATCGTCGAGCACTGTGTCGGATTTCTCAAGTTGCTTCTTGTGCCTGTCTTGGTCTACATGAGCCATGGAATATGCCAGAAAGATGGTACTTATTCTTCATGATAACATACATCGTCTCGCTGGACTCGCTACTACTGCTGCTATTACTACTACTACTACTACAGACCCGTTGCCCTCCGTAGGGACTACCCGTACGCCATTATGGCGACTCGACTCTGAGCTGAGTGAAATTCTAGACTCTTACTCGTACAAAAGCGAGAGAGAGAAATGGATAGCGTACCAACAGGTTTTACAGCGTTATCTTCACATGGTCGAGTACGATAATGCAGTACCGAATATTTCATCAAAACGAAAAATAGCATTACTCGATAGTCACGAGAATAAAATCGACGACGTTTTAATGAACAAAGTTAAATCTCGACTCAATGACACACTTATTATCGATAGCGTACTAACAAAATTTGTATCTAAAGCAATATCGTTGCTTCGCAATTTGCATCGCAGCGCCGTTCGTAAAAAAATGACATGGGATCGTAACGGCGTTGTTTCCATAGACGGCAGAAGAATTTCCAATTCCAGTATCGTTGATCTTATTAACGATGCTATGCGAGATAGAAAACGCGAGAAACCCATCGGACGATCTCACTTTGCCAAACTCCTGCGAGCGATACAGATGCCACGCGAATTTATTGGCAATCCCGAGTTACTACACGAGCCTACACCTACATCATCCTCGACACCGCAGCGGCGTCTCATTTTACCACGCGATAGCGATAGTAGTAGCAGCAACAGTAGCAGCAGTAGCAACAACAACAACAACAATGAGGCCGAAACCGCACACTCAAACAGAGATTTAAGGGGGGAAAAGGGTCTGAGATACAAAAAAAAAGCATATTTTTTTGATTTTTTTTTCAGAGTACCTTATTTATTAATATTTTTTTAATTTGTTACATTATTAAGCATCATTCTAAGAATATTTTGCTAAATTTTGATTTAAAAATATTGAAAATCAAGCCAGTGGTAGTGGTGGGAACCGAGTCACCTCAAAAAAAAGTTTCCATGCGGTAGTCAGGATAACTCATGATTGCTTCATCTGAAATTAAAAATTCAGAAAGACTTCTTTAGTATATAAGTTTATCTTAGATTTGAACGAAGGAATTAACAAAATATTCATTTTTGAATTTTTAGTAAAGGTGCAATCAAAGAATTCTGATTTTTGCCAAAAATTGCACTTTTTTTTCAATTAAAAACTAATTTGTAATTTAAAAAAAATCCTCCGTTCAGAACCGAGTATTTAGTATGTAAAATAAGTGTGCAAAGTTTAGGTGAAATCAGTCAAAAGGTTTTCGAGAAATTTTGACTATCGACTTAAAAAAAAAGTTTTGAGAAAAACGCGATTAAAATTTGATACATGAGTGAAGTAGAAATTTTTTTTTTTTTTAATTTACATAAAATCGTCGGTTCCAGCTCTATAAAGCAACTCGCCTGCAGCTGCTGCATTATCCAAAGCATCCTTTTGCTCCATCCTACGACGAATTCTCTCCTCTTGAGTAGCAGCCTGGGTTTTGCGATTTGCTTTCGTTATGCGGTTCTCGTCTTCCCTCCGTGTATACTCATGGGCTATTTGGCCAGGCTTCACATGTAAGCTATTTAAAAATAGGAACACAGCCAAATTCCCTTCGAGATCTGAACCTAATAAACGCATTACAAAAATAAATCGTCGATTTATTTCATACGATTGTCCTATTTTCTTGCCTGTGTCAATGTACGTTGGATCACACTTTTCACATTTCACTACAATTTTAAAACCAAGTCCTTGTTTTCGGCATGTACTGAAATTTACTTTGCCATTACAAATCTTATTATCAATAATTTTAGAACACGTCACCAAATTAGAATTCTCAGTAAACACTAACATGAAGTCTATTATTTTATACTGAACAGCACTCACTGATACATTGATTTCGTCATCAATTCTCAGTTTTTTTGCGGATGAGCTAGGGAAAGACTTTTCTATACTTTCGGATTGCTTTCGGAAAACATCGCACAAGTAGAATATCGATCCCCCATACAGTTAGAAAAGAAAAAGAAAAAGAATCTATTTAACTGGTCATCGTTAAAATTATGAAAATTCTTCAAAAAATTTATAATGACACCGCTCATCCTGCCTCCTATTCTCGAGCAAAAAATTTGGTCCAGGTGGATCGACGAGTAGCGCGAAAAATTGTTTTATCATGGCTCGAGACACAGGATTCATATAACATGCATCGTCTCGTGCGACGACGATTTCCCTGTCGTACGTACAACGTGAGTAATATAGACCTTGTATGGGAGGCTGATTTAGCTGATCTTCGCTCGATAGCCACGTACAACGATGGGTACGCATATCTGCTTGTTGTTATCGACGTGTTGAGCAAATACGCGTGGGTCGAGGCTTTGCGTGACAAAACGAGCGCAAACGTAGCCCGCGGTCTTACACGCATACTCGCACGCAGTAACAATCGTCGCCCGCAGCAATTGCAAACTGATTGAGGCAAAGAATTTATTGGCGCTCCGTTTCAGCAAATTCTCAAGAAAAAGAATATCAATTTTCGTGCTGCTCGTAACCCTGATATAAAATCCTCGATTGCCGAGCGCTTTAATCGCACGATAAAAGAGGGAAATAAGCGTGACATCGATGTTTTACAAAATTTGTTATATGCTTATAATCACACTAGACACAGCGGAACGCGTATTCCTCCGAGCGAGGTAACCCTCGAAAATGCCTCTATAGCCCGAAAAAATTTAGCACCGCGTTACGAACGTAACGCGAGAAAAATTAAAAAGCCTAAATACAGGGTATTGATTTGGTACGTATCAGTACAGCTAAAGCAGCATTCGTGAAAGGATATGAGCGTGGTTGGAGTAACGAATTATTCAAGATTCGACAAATATCAGTGAATCGAGAACCATTCGTATATCTTTTACACGATCTGAATAATGAGACTATCGACGGTATTTTCTACGAAGCAGAATTATCGCGAGTACCAGTATCTCCGTCATCGGATAAGACGAAAGAGAAGAAGAGGACAAAGACGAAGAACGCTCGGAATCACCGTCCCTGATAAATATGAGCTCCAAGGATAGCTCTTTCTTTGTCGTACTACCGAGCAACAGTAGTATGCAGTATTTTCCGAATAATACGACGACGAAATTTATTACAAAACTACCGCGTCAGATACGTTTGCACGGAGAATGGTCTGTTTCTCTTGTGGAAATTGCTTATCCAATGACTCTTTTACATGTTCCTACTGTAGGAAATCTCGTAACTTGTGAGGATGGTGTAAGGAAATTAATTTATATTTAAATAGAGCGCGTATTTCCCACATGTTTCGACGAACGATGCTGTCGCCCCTTCGGCTACTTTCGTGTTCTAACTAAAATCTCCGAGTTTCCGCGTGAACGACGAGGTGCTCGAGGCGCTTGCCCCAGTCGTTCGTCGACCACAAGTGTATTTAAACCTAAATAGTACTTGTACAAGTATATTATATCGCCTTGTGGGGTAAGTGTTCCTCGATAATTACAGGTACGTGTCAGCGCTCTTTTATATTTTTTCGTGTCAGTGTACTGATAATAGTCTCGATTAACAGTATAACCGAACGACTGGGCGCTTGGTTTAGCGGTTTGCGTTTTGTGACTGCGCGCCGCGAATGCGCGTTTCTCCGGCACTGGACTCTATGACGTTATCTTACTTGGCGCTGGAAATATTGCGTGCTACGGTGCAATAGACGGTGGGTGCGACGTTCGAACTACAATCGCAACATTTTGAGGACTCGTATAATGGTCTATGCGACCGCTGCGGGATTGCATAAACGTTGTGGAACGACCAGAGCCGTTGTCCCCAACATCGTTATTCCGGAAAGTCGCTGACTCGGGAATTTTCCCGAAGCACTGGAGAAACCCTATCATCGTAACGAACATTTGTGAAATCTCAGTGAAGCCAGGTAACGAGTCTTACGTATTATTGGGAACCG
The DNA here is from genome assembly GCA_963942595.1 of Cylloceria caligata. Classification (NCBI taxonomy): domain Eukaryota; kingdom Metazoa; phylum Arthropoda; class Insecta; order Hymenoptera; family Ichneumonidae; genus Cylloceria; species Cylloceria caligata. The sequence continues at coordinate 53,141,521 of OZ012707.1, read as the reverse complement.
GTGCCTGAAATCAAGCCACGACCGTGACACATGAAGGTCACCATTCGCGCTTCGGGCCTCGAGAACTGTAAACAGTTTTTTTCTATGTGGGCCTATTATTATCTGCCCTAACGCACCGTACGAGTTTGAAACGTTATACTACTGTGTTCAAAAAGTAAGGTGAATTTTTTATTTAAATTTCCCGCGTTAACCGAATCGGACAAATGAATTTTTTTTCAAGTTGGTAGGACTGTTAATGACATCTGTGACAAATTACATGTCAATATCATCATTAGTTTTTAGTTTACGCTTGGTTTTATGAACAAAGAAAAGTGAATTTGGCGATTTTTACGATGTCGAATTTTGTTGAGCAAAGAAGTGCTATTAAATTTTGCTTGCGGAATGAAATTTCCGCCGCTGAAGCGTATCGAATGTTACAAAAGGCCTTCGGTGACGAGACTATGTCACAGAAAAATGTTTACAAGTGGTACAAAGACTTCAAAGAAGGCAGAGAACGTGTTGATGATTTGGAACGCTCTGGACGACCGTCGACGTCAATTAATGAGCAACACATCAAGAAAATCAAGGAATTGGTGCTCAAAAATCGTCGATTAACAATTCAAGACCTTGCCGACATGCTTGCAATATCAATTGGATCAGTGCAAGCAATTTTGAAGGATCATTTGTGCCTCAGAAGAGTCAAATTGCGTTTGGTGCCAAAATTTCTCAATTTTTTCGAAAAAGAGCGTCGCGTTCAAGCATGTGAATCAATGATTTCTGACTATCAGGACGTCTACAAACAAATTATTACAGGCGATGAGACTCGGATTTATGCCTATGATCCGGAAACATCTGATCAATCAAGCGAATATCGTGCCAAAGGTAAACCGAGACCGAAAAATCCATGCCAAAGTCGCTCAAACATCAAGGTCATGTTGACAGTTTTCTTCGATTATCGTGGTGCATTACGAATTTCTTTCCACTGGCCAAACTGTCAACAAGGAATATTATTTAAGTGTTATGCGTCGTTTGCGTGAAGCTATTCGCAAGAAAAGGCCAGAATTATGGAAAGACAACACTTGGATTTTGCACCACGATAATGCACCGTCGCACACAGCACTGGTTCTTCGTGAGTTTTTCGCCAAAAACTCCACTCATGTCGCTCCACAACCACCGTATTCGCCTGATTTAGCACCGTGTGACTTCTGGCTGTTCCCAAAGCTCAAGAGACCACTCCGGGGAAATTGTTTTGAATCGATTGAAGAGATAAAACGTGAATCGCTACGCGCATTGGAGGCTATACCTGAGGACGACTTTTTAGCATGCTTCAAAGATTGGTAAAAAACGTTGGCATAAGTGTATTGTAGCTAGAGGGGATTATTTTGAGGGGGACGAAATCGATTTGGAAGAATAAATAAAAAATTTTAATTTTAAAACAAAATTCACCTTACTTTTTGAACACAGTAGTATACGTAAATTATTATGACCGTGATATTCGCGAACAAAAAAAAGTTGTCAATGTGAGAGAATGGGTTCGGCTTGACCCTATATATATGAGTTCTTAGTCCAGCGGGGACGATTGTTATTGAAATAATATATGTCGTGATATTGTATTATCCTGTATTGCATACAAGATTGTATATTACCGTGAATATTCGCGATCAGAATAAAACGGCTAATGATAGCGTGTGGGTACGGTTTAACCCGAAATATGAGAGTTATTAGTTCCATCGGAGACGTTTGTTATTGAAATATTGTGTATCGTGATTCTGTACAATCTGTTATTGCGTGCATGGCATACTGGAGGATAACTTTATTTATGAATGGCCTGCATTATCGTATAGAATTGTGTGTGAGGAAAGGCCGGCGTGGGTTTATTTAATGCATAGTTAAGTATCATATTCAATCGGTCGATGCGAAGAGAATCTCTCCGTCGCGTTATCGAATACACCACCATAGTGGTTCCAAAGATTATTAATCACAGTGAAGCGCCGCTATACTGCCGAAGCCAATTGATATTGTCTAATATATGTTCCTACGACCGATGTAGGTTCTATAGATCAATAAACCCAGTGAAGCGCCGCTATACTACCGAAGCCAATTGTTACCGCCCAACATACGTTACTACGACCAATGAATAACAATGGTAGACGGTTATAGTTAATAAGAAAAAAAGAGACTCCTTCCTGACCATCGGAGGTCGTCTAAGGAGATTCCTATACTATATTGAAGTTATCTATTTTCCGAGAAAATAAAAGAAAATTGTGTTACAATGGTGATTATGATTTATCGGGTTTAAATCTTTTAACACGGAGACGCGCTGATAGAGACCAAGTTCCACCTGGTGTATATCGCTGTAAGACGCTCTTTTGGAGAGCATAAATAAGTTACCTCACGAGGCCGGTCATTTGCGCTTTAAATCGCTTCCGAGTGGGCAGGTCGAAGTGGCGCTCGTGTGCGACGATCTACGCTACCACGACTTTCGCGTATCGCCCGCTATCGCAAAGCTATTAGGATTCTCGGAAGAGGCCTGTAGGTCTGTAATGATCGAGCCGCATTGCGAATACACAGGGTCGAGGCCTGCATCTTTCACCGGTGCTATACCGGGCAGCTTGTTTCTATACACAAATATCTGCGAGAGCTATATTACAGGCGATGTACAAACACCCCTCTTACGAGTTGTTCCCATCGATACTGATAACTGTCAGTATGATTCGATAATAATGAAATCGTTTTCAACGCCACGATATATACCTCTCTTGCGCAATAATTTACACACTATCGAGATCGATATAAAAGACGAATTTGGGGATCCAAACCATTCGAACAGGGAACGTTAACTGTGACACTACATTTTAAAAGGTCCCACGATTGATTACACCACTATGGATGATATTGACAGTGTGCAGCACGGATGGGGTCGTCGCGGGTACAGTGGTATTAGCCATGTTTATATCGGAACACCTAATCAACGAGGACACGGTATCGGCAGCTTTCTCGGGGGCCTGTATCGTTGAGTGCTACCACTTTTAAAGAAGGGCGCTAAAGCAGTTGGAAAAGAGGCATTGCACGCTGGTGTAAACGTAGCCGGTGATATCCTCGATAAAAATAAAACAGTGAAAGATGCTATTCGCGAGAAAGCGCGACAAACAGGCAGTAATCTCAAACGCAAAGCCTCTGAAAAAATTTACACTCTCATGCGGGGGTCTGGTCATAAAAAGCGCAAAATTTAGCGAACTCCTCATTCATCGAATGAACGTAAACCACGACGTATCTCCCGTAAAAATAAAAGTGTAATAAAGAGAAAAGTAATAAAGAAGAAGAAGAAGAAGAATAAGAACAATAAGAAAAAGAAGACTCGTTAACGAACAGTTGCAGATATTTTTGGATAGCTGAAACAAGATGGCTTTTCTACATGCGCACTCGTGCGAGTGTCTTAAATCGGAACTTGAATTATTTTCACTCCCACCGACGCAAACTACTATCGAAGGCTCCAATTGGGTGTATTATAAGATAATTTTTTCGCTAACAGATGATTCACCTATTGAATTTGTTATTCCTGGACAGGGTGATGAGTATATCGATCTCGCGGATACTATGCTTAGTCTGAGAGTGAAAATAACATCTCCCACTACGGAAATTGCCGCGGGTACAGCGTCGAAAGTAAATACCGGCCCTGTAAACAATCTCTTGCCTTCTATGTTTAATCAGGTGGATGTATACCTGAATCAAAAATTAGTTTCACATCCAAATAATGCCTACGCTTTTCGACCGTACATAGAAACACTTTTGAATTACGGTCTAGCAGCCAAAAATTCGCATCTCACGAGCGTTCTCTGGTACGATGATACCCCTGTAAAAATGGATGATATAACATCGGGAAATACGAGTCTTGTGAAGAGAAAACAATTTATAAATGTCGGAAAAACTGTAGACTTGCTCGGTCATCTGCATTGCGATATATTCAATCAGGAGCGGTTCCTATTAAACGGTGTCAAGATGCAACTACAGCTGGTGCGGTCTGGAGATTCATTTTGTCTTGTGGGTGATACAAAGAATGGTCAATGCGGCTTAAACATTCTCTAGGCATCGCTTCTCGTTCGTAGAACAAAAATAGCTCCTGGTGTGCTGCTCTCGCATGCTAGAACTCTGGCAAAATCTACGGCTAAATATCCTCTTACGAGAGTCGAGGTATAAGCCGTTTCAATACACTCTGGTGTTCATGGAGAGACTATCGATAATATCGTGCTAGGTCAATTGCCGAAGCGTATAATTATCGGTTTTGTCGATAACAAAGCGTTTAACGGCGACTTCAGTATGAATCCATTTAATTTCCAAAATTACAAGATAAATTATCTCTCATTGTATGTAGATGGTGCTCAAGTACTTTCGAAACCGGTACAACCTGATTTCATGAAAAATCATCTATATGTGGATGCTTTTCAAACGTTGTTTTCGGGAGCTGGAATACATTTCTTGAACGACGGTAATTGGATCGATCGCGATAATTATCGCGATGGATACTGACTGTTTGCTTTAGATTTGACACGCGATCTTTCGGCGGACAGCAATTCACATTGGAATTTAATAAAGCCCGGTAGTGTGAGAATAGAGGTGCGATTTGAGGATGCGCTTGCTTCAACGATAAATTGTGTAGTCTACGCGGAATATGATAATGTCCTTGAAATCGATGCCTCGGCAAGTCGAAATTGCCGTGGTCGCAGTGGATAGACCGTACTCCGCTCATTGGATCGTCGCACCACCGTGTCACTTTGCCAAATTACCACAGCATTCGAGAAGCCAGAATAATTTTCTCTCGAAATATTTTCACGGTCTTGAATGGTACGAGGGCGATGTGAGCTGTAAACAAGCATATGCTAACTTGCGTGAAATTTCGCGAAAATCAAGACGTATTTATACACGCGGTCACGAGAAGGCTATACTTCTTTGCGATATCACGAGTCGTGAAATTTCTAACCTGGACGATGAGGATGGCGCCCCATCGTACACATTTATGCCGAAATCTTTGCGAAAATGCTTCAGACACGCTATGATAAACGATACAGCGTCTTCGCATTGTGCAATGGGCCAGGCTTTCCAAATAAAAAATTGGCTTCGCGAGCACCCATTTAAAGGAGAATCATACATGGATGTTTGGTCAGCAGACGAAGAGGAAGAGAATAAGAAAGAGGAGAAATCTTCATCATGTAGTCGTGACACGATCGACGTTGCTGTGAAATAAATTTCGCATATGTATATAATATCTCCTTATATATTATAGAATATATAACTGGGATGTGTTTCTCTGTAAATTTAGTTTTATTGTTTTGCATAACCTCTTAGGTTTTATACATTTATCCTAGGTTCTATAACTAATTGTATACAAATAATATTACCTGTAAATTTAGAAATGACATTTACGGCTTATATTCTCCTTCTTTGTCTACTACTTGTTGAGATTCCGGAAATACCGCTGGATCTTAGAATTATTTGTTTCACCTGTTCTGGTATTCGTTTCCTTTCCTTACATACTTTTTGTGGCTCCCCCTCTCCGACTCACGCGCGCATGTGCTTTTGGTTACGCAGTAACCAAGACCGTTTCTCATTGGGCGGTAAATTCAAATGCCAGGGGAAAGGAATATGACGCAGCGAATATTTCTAACGTCGTATTTCTTTACATATATACGTCTTTCAAAGCGTATCGGTCATCATTTAATCATTGACTATGTGTTCAGCATAGAACACTAGACAAATCTACGAGAATCTGCAGTATCTACCACTTTCAACCGTTGGCGTATACCCAGCTGACAGAATTCCTCGTGTATGATCGTTACCGGCTGAACTCGTAGTTAACACGGATAACCACGACGGACCTGGAGAGCATTGGATCGCCATGTACGTTAACCATCATGGAAAAGGAATGTACTTTGATAGCTATGGGCTACCACCGATTATACCGCAACATCTCGCACGACTACGAAGAACCTGCAAGTTCTATCGGTATGGCCTCGAGCAGCTACAGAGTAATACGTCGGATGTGTGTGGACAATTTTGTTTCGTATTCCTGCATCTTATGTCGTGCGACTTCACCATATCGCGATTTAATAATCTCTCTAGCGATAATGTAATGAAAAACGACAGATTAGTACGTGAATATTACAATACTTTTGCCTCTCGACGATCAGACAGTGATAAAAATAAATTTAACGGCGGAGGAATCTCCGAGCGACGATTACCGTGTTTGCAGGGATGTTGCATACGACGGTAAATATGTGTAAACTGATTTAAATAAAATATTGGATAATTAAATACAAATACATCGTCTTACTGTGTCTCTTATTTTATAATTATATATAAATTATAATCGAGGTCTCTCGCAGTACTGTATCATATCCTGCGTCTTTTACTGCAGAGCAATCGCTTCTCGAGAAGCACAGCGCAAAGCGGTACGCACGTGCAAAACCGCTGACGTTGCATTCAAAGCGCTGCACACCTAGTTATGATTCAGAGGGGCGTTTGTTATCTTTAAACGCTGTGATCACCGCCAGCATCATCCGGAGCGTTCAGTCTGACTTTAACTTCGTGATCGTATAGTCTAAAACGTGTTTTTCGCGATGTATCCTCGTTACGATGCAAGTGTTGCGTTTTGGTGCAGTGTGTTATATATAGACTTGGACATGGTGGTTCACCTACGAACCGATGAAATGTGGGACGCGTACGAGGAGATGGTAAAAATTCTCCATCGTACTTTTTACGAGTGGGATCGCGAGTCTTTTAGTATCGCCATGGAGGATCTCTACGCGGGGATGAAGTGCGTGGTCGTGCATAATGGTCATGCGGATCGCGGTGAGTTGATCTATGCAGACGGTGACGGATATTCGGAGGTACTCCTAATCGATGAGGGGTACCCCATATTCGTCAATTGGGATAACTTGTATTATCCTGATACCCTCTTCGGCATGATACCTGTATTATGCATGGGGTGCCGTCTGCATGGGTTGGATCGGGTTGATGACTCTGGCCTGATACCAGTACTGGAGTCGATGTGTGGTTCCGCCACATCATTGCACGGGGTTGTGGCCAGAAGCGAGAGCCGTTCGCCCAGTGTTAGGCTAACGACGGTGGATAATGTGGACGTGGTGGAGTATGTATTCCGGGTCCTCGGTGAGGAAATAGCAATCGGCTACGATGGCGGCAAGGTGGACGAAGGCTTTGAGGACCCCGAGTCTCCTGAGATGGACGGTGCTCGTTAGTAAAAGTGTGTGCGCGTGTATATATATATATATATATATATATATATATATTAGGTGCGCAACTAAGTTCCCGCTGTGTTTTTTTTATGAAAATGCAACTTAATTGTGAAAAAATGTTTACAAATGTATCATTCAAAATATTGCCCATCGCTAGCGACAACTTTTTCCCATCTTTCTGGCAGAGCTCGAATACCGTCACGGTAGAAGTGTTCGTCTTTTGAGGCTATCCACGAATCAAGCCATTTTAAGATGTCTTCATATGATCTCAACTGCTGATTAGCCAGACCATGTGCCATCTAACGGAACAAGTAATAATCGGACGGCGCTATATCTGGGGAATACGGCGGGTGGGGTAGGACTTCCCATTTGAGCGTTTCTAAGTAGGTTTTAACGGGTTTGGCAACGTGAGGCCGAGCGTTGTCATGTTGTAGAATCACATTTTCGTGCCTCTGCTCGTATTGTGGCCGCTTTTCGCGCAGTGCTCGACTCAATCGCATCAATTGAGTTCGATACCGTTCCCCAGTGATGGTTTCGTTCGGTTTCAACAGCTCATAATGGATAACACCGCCCACCAAATACACAGCAAAATCTTCGCAGCGTGAATATTCGGCCGAGTCGACGACGTAGAAGCATGACCGGGCAGTCCCCATGATTTTGTTCTCTTTGGGTTGCTGTAATGAATCTATTTTTCATCACCCGTAACGATGCGATGACGAAAATCCTTCTTTTTTTGCCTCTGGAGCAGTTGATCACACGCGAAAAAACGACGCGCAACGTCTCTTGGCTTCAAATCATAAGGAACCCAAGTTCCTTGTTTTTGAATCATTCCCAACGCATGCAATCGCTTGGAAATGGCTTGGCGGGTAACTCCTAATGCTGAAGCAAGCACTTTTCGCGTTTGGCACGGATCCTCATCGAGCAATGCCTCCAATTCAGCGTCTTCGAACATTTTTGGCCTTCCTTCACGCGAACGGTCGTCAACATCAAAATCACCGTCTTTGAAGCGACGGAACCAATCACGGCATGTTGTTTTACTTGAAGCAGCATCTCCGTAAACTTTTTGGAGTTCTCGATGCGCTTCAACCGCCGTTTTCTTCGAATGAAAGAAGAAAAGCAACACTTCCCGCAAATGACGATTATTTGGCACAAAATCAGACATTTTCACACAACCAAAAGTATATGACGCAAAAACAAAATCACTAATGTGTCAAATGTGTTTACCATATCCCTAAGCTTGGTTCATGACGTTTTGGTTATGTCCCAATCAACCAGCATTTACTACTGGAGCCATCTCTTGAAAAACAGCGGGAACTTAGTTGCGCACCTAATACATATATATATATGCGTGTGTGTGATTGTGGGCGTGCGTGTGCGTGTGTGTGGGTGGGTGGGTGGGTGGTTGGGTGGGTGCGTGTGAAAGTGAGAGAGAGAGACTGGAGTTAAAATCGACGTAGAAGGAAGACGAAACAACAACAGCGGTCAACAACAGCAGAGGTGGTGAGTGCATGAATGTATTTTGTTAGTATGTGTACACCTTCGCTCTATCCTGCTCTTATCTCTACATTTCCTTGTTCACCAGAGTACCCACACCACCTCACTTTACCATCTCCACGTTACCAACGCTGGTTAAGCAGAGTGGGTAGCGCGGCGGTGGAAAAGTGAGGTGGTGTGGGAAGCCGCGTGGTGGGGGAAGGAGTGGGATGGAGCAAAGGTGTACACATACTACTTCCGCATATGATTCTCATCGCGTTGTGCGCATTGTCTATTTATTGTAACGATAGTATCCGGTTTTGCGTTGACCGGCCCAAGTTAGTCGCTGCGAAGCAGCCGATCGTACCACCTGCTCAAATGTATCGTAACCGGAGTCGCAGATATACTCCGAATAAAAATTGTTGAATATCATTGTTTCATTGTAAACCTATATATATATCTATATATCTATATATCTCCTGCGGGGGTGCATAATTGAAATCGGCTCATCCAACAACTCTGAAGAAACCCCAGCAATTCAGTGGCTGAGGGATTATATAAATGCAAAAATCTGTTGCATTAAAAGTTCTTTGATTCATACACCGGAATCAATATTAATTCCACCCGGTGAATCTAGAATCGACGCATGTAATATAGTTGGGAATTCATATTGCGACTAGTTTGCAAATTCAACGTGAAACTGTAAAGCAACGGGAAATGATTCGCCTATCATCTCGAGAACTTCTACGAAACGGGCAAAGTCCGAAGGAAGCGACGCATCGTACAGACATTGGCCGGGGAAACGTCTCGGGTCCTCGAAGAGACGCGGCGCACCAGACAGCGATTGGCCATGAAATCTTCCAGTGGTTGGATATACGAGGCTAGAGTGTGGCCCACTGTCACAGCCTCGTAAGCTCGGGCGAATTCATCGAGCACCGCGCAATTTAGCTAGGGTGCTATCGTCAACAACATTCCTGAGCGAAGAAGAGAAGTTTCGTCACTTCTTTTATAAGATAGTTGTGCTTGTTATAGTCAATATCTCGTGTACTGCGAGTACGACGTTATTCGTGTGAATTTATCGATTTATATCATTTATCAATTTCGGTATGGCTACTGGGTAATAAACGTTGTTGATCGCGTCTAGCTCGTGCGTTAGAATATATTATTTGTATCAATTATTGCACTACTGGGATTAGTGTGTCATTTAAAAATAATAATTCTGTGAATAAGAGCTGAATTCGGCCAAATTTCATATATGAGGTGATACACTATTTAAGGATGAAGTTTATTAACGTCTCTTAAGACACGGATTTATGTATGTATGTTTGCCCTCTCTGGAAGTGATCACATTAACTGCATGTCCTTTGAATTACGTGATGTAATATTTTGGACGAATTTATTATACTGTCATTTAATGTATGAATTTGTGCTATTTTTTAATATTTTTGTACCATTTCGAGATCGATGAGTTCGTAGTTATTCTCATTTAATAATTAAATATATTATTGCCAGTCCAAGGTTCGACTCTGTTCGTGTTTACTATTTTCCTCTCGAGCCCCTGATAAAATAAAAGCCAACAAATATAAGAAACAATCTTAGAAAAAGAAATTCATTACAAAGTATTAGTTTTCAATTCATCAATATTTTATTGCTTCCTTCACCGTTGAATTTAAAAGCATTGTAATATTCACGTACTATTGTATCGTTTTACATTACATTATCGCTAAAGATATTATTAAATATTATTTAATATAAATAATTAAATATAAATTTACCGCGACACGGTAAATCCGTACGACAAAAGTTGCAAGAATACGAAACAAAATTGTCCACACACATCTGACGTATTACTCCGATATTGCAGACTCTCGTGGATTTGCCTAGTGTTCATGCTGAACATATACGCTTTCACAGACGTATATACGCAACATTTATTTCACAGCATCGTCGATCGTGACATGACTGCATGGTGAAGATTTCTCCTGTTCCTTATTCTCTTCCTCTTCGTCTGCCGACCAAACATCGATGTACGATTCTCCTTTAAACGAGTTCTCGCAAAGCCAATATTTTATTTGGATAGCCTGCCGCATTGCACAGTGCGAAGACGATGTATCGCTTATCATAACGTGTCTGAAGTATTTTCGAAAAGATTTCGGCATAAATGTGTACGATGGTGCGCCCTCCTCATCCTCCAGGTTGGAAATTTCATGACTAGTAATGTCGCGCCTTTTCGTGACCGCGTGATATGTTTTGGTTTTCGCAATATTTCACGCAAGTTCGTACCTTTCAAGACGGTAAAAAAATGTCGTGAGAAAATTATTCTGGCTTCTCGAATGCTGCGGTAGTTCGGCAAAGAGGCACAGTGGTGCGAGGAACCAGTGAGCAGAGTACGGTCTATCCACCGCTACTACGGCAATTTCCTTCGGAATAAATTCCGAGTCTTTACCACGCATTCCCTGTATATCTATGACAATATACATTTTCACGTCTAATCTGTGCAGATGCTCAAGTTTAACTGATTTGCTACTCACTAAGACGCTTCTACGCCGCTCAACACGAGACAATTTTATCCCGACGTCAGCACATATTTTCACTTATCCGATAAAATCCACCATTATCTGGCAAGAGGCATCAATTTCAAGGACATTATCATGATCCGCGTATACAATACAATTTATCGCTGAAGCAAGCGTCTCCTCAAATCGTACCTATATTCTCACGCTACCATGCTTTATTAAATTCCAATGTAAATTGCTGTTTGTCGAAAGATCAGGTATCAAATCAAAAGCAAACAGACAGTATCGACCGCGATAATTATTGCGATCAATCGAATTACTATCGGTCAAGAAATGTATTCCAGGTCCCGAAAACAGCGTTTAAAAAGCATCCACATACAGATCAGTTTTCGTGAAATCTGGTTGTAGCGGTTTGGAGAATATTTAAGCACAATCTACATACAATGGGAGATCATTTATTTTGTAATTTTGGACATTAAATGACTTTATACTGAAGTCGCCGTTAAGGGATCACATCTACTCAGCGGCCGAAAAAAAGGCGTGTTTTTGTGATTTTTTTTTTTGAAAAATGGTTGCAGTTTTCGATTTTTTTTTTCACAGTAAGGGGAATATCTTTGAGTATGTTTCATAATTTTTTTATTGGAAAAAATTCCTAAATGTAAATGATGTAGTGTATCCGTCCGGACCGCTGTTCAAAAAAGGCCTTCCGCGGTGACCACTGTAACTGCCCAACCAATCATCTGAAATAAAAAAACCAAATAAATTTAGTTTTTGTATAGTATTATCTAGTCTTCAATCGAAGGATTTGATAAAATATTAATTTTTGAACAAATGGTCACCGATCGAAAGTGATGCTCCAAATTTCGGTAAAAAAATCACTCCATTTTTCCTCGATATTAAAAAAAGTATGCATCGAAAAAAAAATCCTTCGATTAAAGACTGCCTTTAGATATAACAAAAATGTATGCAAAATTTCAGACAAATCGGTTCACTCGTTTTTGAGATATCGTGGTTCATTGTATTTTCCCCCAGTAAACCTGCTGGGAAATTACTGCGAATATTTCTACTCAGTTGTGCATCCTCATCTTTTTACTTGTCGTTTTCTGCAGCGCTAACTGTGTCACGCTGGCTCACATCACATTCCAGCACTCAAGCAGTACAACTGCAAGTGCTGTCATTCATTCAATACATTTCCTCATATATTTGCACAGAGAATTTATTAACAATAATTTAGATTTTTTACACGCTTACATTTCTCACTTAGGTGCATGCTCCGCAGCACTGGCTGCGGCATGCTCACTCTCAAGCGTACATAGCACACAATTAACATAATTGTGTGCTGGTTCGCATGCAATAAAAGACAGCGCACAATTATTACAATTGTGTGCTGGTCTCTCACACCAAATTCAACTCAATTTATTTTTGTATTTGTTTTTTATAATTTTCTGTGAATTTTCTATTATTATTATTTTTTTGTGAAAGGAGAGTGGAAGGAGAATAAACCACTTTCTCTGGATATCATCTTTGTGTCTGGCTTCTTTTTTCCCTGTCTTGAGTGAGGTTTCGTAATTTTCAATATCTTCACAGATTCGCTCAACTTCAATCAGGAGGAATTCCGCAACACACTGACTGGTGTGAAAAAACACTATAAGAAAAATTGACAAGTGCGCAGAGTAGGCGTCTAGTCAGAATAAATAAAAATATTGGATATCGATGAGTGTAGTGCTTTGCGCAATGGAAATGTACTAATTGAGTGATACTAAGTTGTCGAAAGATTGGCTCGACTCAGTAGCTGCGGAGAATAGTAGGTCGCTGCATTCGCACTTAGTACGTCGAGTGACAGTTGCGAATATTAATATTAAGGATCCTGGTGGCAAGTATGCTAAATTAAATGCACTCAACATTTAATAAGAATAAATCAACGTTTATTGAATCAATTAACAATATCTAAATTATACCTTGTGAATGAAAAAAAGAAATATACAATTAATTAGGTCTGGCCTGTGTGTTGATGCACTGATGTTGATTAGACTCTCAGGCTGGTGAGTCCGCTCGTTGATTTGTGTGGATGATCCTGGTGAGGTGGTCTGATGTAGAGCTCTGACGTGAAGCCACACGACGGGCTGGTGAGTGAGCTATAGTGACCGTATGGTGCGAGGCTGCGTGGCGTTTATGCTGCCAACGACGCACCACGCCGATGAAGTTTATGTGAATATTCCTTAAGTTCTGGTTATCTGCTGTGATTTGCATTTACACTGATTTGAAATACGGGTGATTTGACAATGAATGTAACACACTACACTACTGAGTAGGTAAAATATGAGTAGAGTATGAGTAGACTCAACAGAAATGTGAAATGACGCGTGGGTATCTAGCGCGAACGACTCGAGTGAGAACAATGGCTACATCCGTCGACCACGAGGCAGAGTATCAAGAGGGCGGACGTGCGTCACAGCGTGCATCATGACGCGAGGCGTCAGATGGTTTTGAGTGTAGTGCGTGCACGAGTTAAGTGTGTGCGTGATAAGTGCGAAAACTCAACACTCACAAATGAAGCAATATTTTTAGTAAATTCATTAGCTCCAAGCGCGTGAAAACGGTAACGGTTTTCGGGAGATTCTCGAGCTGAGCAAACTTTCCCCAGAATGAATTAACCGCCAGTTTTGCGAGCGAACGTAAACCCGGATTTGACTGCAAAGAACTTCGTTCGAGATATACACCCTCAGACGCCTCGTAAAACGCTATGAAACGCTCTATTGCTTCCTCGTCATCATTACACTCTGCTGGCGGTCCACTCGCCTCCTGTTTTATTTTTAGGAATGTATCGATGTACTCGGCAAAATGACCTTCTCGTCGCGTTGTCGAGTCATACTGCGTAACAACGTATTGCCAAATTTCATAGATACGCGTCACCTTATATTCGAGCGACACAGCTTTTCTCAGTTCGTCCACGACCCATGTGCCGTCAAACGCTCGCTCAGTCGTGTCATCGTGTGTGCAGCCCGTAGATGCGTCCATGTCTGTACAGCACGTTCTCCACAGGCGGAACAGTATTTCCCATGCATGCGAACAGGCAGTACGGGCATATACCAGGTGTACAAGTATGAAATGCGGATTTTTTTTTTAAATGTTAATTTCAAAAAATGATAAAAAGTGCTTTGTTCAAAATATGCTCCATCGCCTGTTATACATTTTTCCCATATTTCGGGCAATTTGTGAAAACCACGCTAGTAAAACCATTTTTTCACATTTTCGTACGAACCAAATCGCTGCTCAGCAAGTGCATGGCCCATCGATGCCTAACAAGTGGTAATCAAAGGAGCCAAGTCTGGTGAGTAAGCCGCATGGGATAGAACTTCGCAGCTGAGTGCTTCCAACGTGTCGCGAACCGATTTTGCCTTATGTGATGGAGCATCGTCATGAAGAAATATGACGTTGTGTTGCTTCTTTCGGTATTCTGGACTTTTTTCAAGCAGCGAACGGTTTAAATCGGTCAATTGTTGTTGGTAAAGTTTAGTATTAACCGTTGTGTCAGGTTTTAATAGCTCATAATAGACCACGCCCCTCTGGTCCCACCAAACACAGAGCATCATCTTTCTGCCAAAGCGATTCAGTCTTGCGGTCGATATGAATGGTGCGTCTGGGTCTACCTATGATTTTTTATGCTTGGGATTCTTAAAATAAATCCACTTTTCATCTTCTGTAACTATACGATGCAAAAAAGACTTCCTTTAGTAACGAGCGAGCAAAATGTCACATGCGTTTTTGCGCTTTTCCATTTGCCTGTCGTTCAACTCATGTGGTACTCATCTACCGGTCTTCTGAATCTTTCCCACCTCTCGTAGCCGATTGGAAACAGCTTGTTGACTAACACCCAATTGCTCGACAAGTTGTTTTTGTGTTTGCGAATCATCTTCGTCCAACAATGCTTGCAATTTCACATCTTCGTATTTTTTGGGTCTTTCCGCGTACCTTGTCTGCAACATCGAAGTCACCACTTTTGAAACGCTGAAACCATCGTTTACACGTACCTTGCGATGAAGCATATTCACCATAAGTTTCTCGAAATAATCGGTATGATTAAGCAGCAGTTTTCTTCAATTGAAAACAAAAAATTAATGCTCTCCGCGAATGCTCTTTGTTCGGTATAAATTTCGACATTCTGAACAGAACAACACAACACTATGCACACACTTTTCCAATTTATCACTCGTGCGCGTCTGACACTTGTTGATGACACAACAAAATGGCGCAGTGTCAAATCTTTATAGCACAAACTGCATTCGTGCGACATCTGTTGTCTGAAATCCGCATTTCATACTTGTACATCTGGTACAAATCGTGCGGTGCTACTACGGTCCACTTCACGAGTTACGCAGTAAAAGACGCAGAATATGATACCGTACCGCGAGAGACCTCGATTATGATTTATATATAATTATAAAATAAGAGACACAGTAAGTCGATGTATTTGTTTTTAATTAATCAATATTTTATTTGAATTACTTTAAACATATTTACCGTCATATACAACATCCCTGTAAACACAGTAATCTCCGCTCGGAGACTCCTCCGCCGTTAAATTTATTTTTATCACTGCCTGATCGTCGAGAGGCAAAAGTATTGTAATATTCACGTACTAATCTGTCGTTTTTCATTACATTATCGCTAAAGAGATTATTAAATCGCGATATGGTGAAGCCGCACGACATAAGATGCAAGAATATGATACAAAATTGTCCACACACATCCGACGTATTACTCTGTGGCTGCTTGAAGGCCCCCGATAGAACTTGCAGTTTGTTCGTAGTCGTGCGAGATGTTGCGATATAACCGGTGGTAGCCCGTAGCTATCAAAGTACATTCCTTTTCCATGATGGTTATGGTACATGGCGATCCAATGCTCTCCAGGTCTGTCGTGATTATCCGTGTTAACGACGAGTCCAGCCGGTAACGACCATACACGTGAAATCCTGTCAGCAGGGTATACGCCAACGGTGGAAAGTGGTAGATACTGAAGACTCTCGTAGATTTGTCTAGTGTTCATGCTGAACACATGGTCAATGATTAAATGATAACCGATACGCTTTGAAAGAAGTATATATGCAAAATTTATTTCACAGCATCGGCGATCGGGTCACGACTACATGGTGAAGATTTCTCCTCTTTCTTATTCTCTTCCTCTTCGTCTGCCGACCCAACATCCATTTATGATTCTCCTTTAAACGGGTGCTTGCGAAGCCAATTTTTAATTCGGAAACCTGGCGCATTGCACAATGCGAAAACGCTGTATCGTTTATCATAGCGTGCCTGAAGCATTTTCGCAAAGATTTCGGCATAAACGTGTACGATGGGGCGCCCTCCTCATCCTCCAGGTTGGAAATTTCACGACTCGTGATATCGCAAAGAAGTATAGCCTTCTCGTGACCGCATGTAAAGTTACGTCTTGATTTTCGCGAAATTTCACGCAAGTTAGCGTATGCTTGTTTACAGCTCACATCGCCCGTTCGGAATAAATTCCGAGTCTTTACCACGCATTCCCTGTGTATCCACGACGATATCCATTTTCACGTCTAATCCGTACAGATGCTCCAGTTCGACTGATTAGTTACTCACAGAGACGCTTCTACGTCTCTTAACACGAAATAATTTTATTCCTACATCAGCACATTTTTCGCTCATCCGGTAAAATCCACATTACTTGCCGAGAGACATCGATTTCAAAGACATTATCATATTCCACGTAGACTACACAATTTACCGTTGAAGCAAGCGCATCATCAAATCGTACCTCTATTCTCACACTACCGTGCTTTATTAAATTCCAATATGAATTGCTGTTCGCCGAAAGATTGGGTGTCAAATCAAAAGAACACAGACAGTATCCATCGCGATAATTATCGCGATCGATCGAATTACCGTCGTTCAAGAAATGTATTTCAGTTTCCGAAAACAACGTATGAAAAGCATCCACATACAGATGATTTTTCGTGAAATCAGGTTGTAACGGTTTCGAAGGTATTTGAGCACCGTCTACATACGACGGGAGATAATTTATCTTGTAATTTTGGAAATTGAATGGATTTATACTGAAATCGCCGTTAAACGCTTTGTTATTGACAAAACCGATGATTATACGCTTCGGCAATTGACCTAGCACGATATTATCGATAGTCTCTCCATGAACACCGGTCTGTATTGAAACGGCTTTGATCTCGACTCTCGTAAAAAGATATTTAGCCGTAGATTTTGCCAGAATTCTAGCATGCAAGAGCAGCACACCAGGAGCTATTTTTGTTCTACGAACGAGAAGCGATGCCTCGAGAATCTCTGAGCCGCATTGACCATTTTTTGTATCACCCGCAAGACAAAATGAATCTCTAGACCGCACCAGCCGTAGTCGCATCTCGGCACCGTTTAATAGGAACCGCTCCTGATTGAATATATCGCAATGCAGATGGCCGAGCAAGTCTACAGTTTTTCCGACATTAAAAAATTGTTTTCTCTTTACAAGACCCGTATTTCCCGATGTTATATCATCCATTTTTCCAGGGGTATCATCGTACCAGAAAACGCTCGTGAGATGCGAATTTTCGGCTGCTGGATCGTAATTCAAATGTGTTTCTATGTACGCTCGATAAGCGTAGGCATTATTTGGAGGTGAAACTAATTATTCAGGTATACATAGCTTACCACCTGATTAAACATAGAAGGCCTGAGATTGTTTACGGGACCTGTACTTACTTTCGACGCTGTACCCGCGGCAATTTCCGTAGTAGAAGATGTTATTTTCACTCTCACACTAAGCATAGTATGCGCGAGATCGGTATACTCATCACCCTGTCCAGGAATAACGAATTCAATAGGTGAATCATCTGTTAGTTAAGATATTGGCTTGTAATACACTCAATTGGAGTCTTCGATAGTAGTTTGCGTCGGTGGGAGTGAAAATAATTCAAGTTCCGATTTAAGACACTCGCACGAGTGCGCATGTAGAAAAGCCATCTTGTTTCAGCTATCCAAAAATATCTGCAACCGTTCGTTGACGAGTCTTCTTCTTCTTATTATTCTTATTATTCTTCTTTATTACACTTTTATTTTTACGGTAGATATGTCGTGGCTTACGTTCGTTCGATGAATGACGAGCTTGCGAAATTTTGCGCTTCTTATAACCAGACGCACGCATGAGAGTGTCAATTTTTTCAGAGGCTTTGCGTTTGAGATTAATGCCTCATTCTCGCACTCTCTCGCGAATAGCATCTTTTACAGCTATATTTCTATCGAGGATATCACCAGCTACGTTTACACCAGTGCGCAAAGCCTCTTTTCCAACTACTTTAGCGCCCTTCTTTAAAAGTGGTAACACTCGGCGAAACAGGCCCCCGAGAAAGCTGCCGGTACCGTGTCCTCGTTGATTAGGTGTTCTGATATAAACATGGCTAATACCGCCGTACCCGCGACGGCCCCATCCGTGCTCCACACTGTCAATATCATCCATAGCGGCGTTATCAATCGTGGGACCTTTTAAATGTAGTGTCACAGTCAACGTTCCCTGTTCGAATGGTATAGGATTTCCAAACTCGTCTCTTATATCGATCTCGATAGTGTATAAATTATTGCGCAAGAGAGGTATATATCGTGGCGTTGAAAACGATTTAATTTTTATCGAACCATACTGACAGTCATCAGCATCAATGGAAACAACTCGTAAAAAGGGCGTTTGTACATCGCCTGTAATATAGCTCTCGCAAATATCGGTGTATACAAACATGCTGCCTGGTATAGCACCAGTGAGAGATGCAGGCCTCGACCCTGTGTATTCGCAATGCGGTTCTATCATTAGAGACCTACAGGCCTCTTCCGACAATCCTAGTAGCATTGCGATAGCGGGCGATACGCGAAAGTCGTGGTATCGTAGATCGTCGCATACGCGCGCCACTGCGACCTTCCTGCTCGAAAGCGAATTAAAGCGCAAATGACCGGCTGCGTGAGGTAACTTATTTATACTCTTCAAAAGAGCGTCTATAGAGCGATATACACCAGGTGGAACTTGGTCTCTATCAGCGCGTCTCCGGGTTAAAAGATTTATACCCGATAAATCATAATTACCATCCTCAAAAGTTACGAGATTTCCCACTGTAGGAACATGTAAAAGAGTCATGGGATAAGCAATTTCCACAAGAGAAACAGACCATTCTCCGTGCAAACGTATCTGACGCGGTAGTTTTGTAATAAATTTCGTCGTCGTATTATTCGGAAAATACTGCATACTACTGTTGCTCGGTAGTACGACAAAAAAAGAGCTATCCTTGGAGGTCATATTTTTCAGGGACAGGGATTCCGAGCGTTCTTCCTCTTGTTCTCCTTCGTCTTCTCAGATGACGGAGGCACTCGTACTCGCGATAATTCTGCCTCGTAGAAAATACCGTCGATAGTCTCATTATTTAGATCTCGTAAAATATACACGAATGGTTCTCGGTTCACTGATCTTCGTTGAATCTTGAATAATTCGTTACTCCAACCACGCTCATATTCCTTTCACGAATGCTGCTTGGGCTGTACTGATACGTACCAAGTCACCGGCGCTGTATTTAGGCTTTTTAATTTTGCTCGCGTTACGCTCGTAAACGCCATGCTAATTTTTCTCGGGCTATTTTGTAAAACATCGATGTAACGCTTATTTCGCGTGTATGTAAAGTAATGCCACATTCGCTCTTTTATTGTGCGATTAAAGCGTTCGGCAATCGAGGCTTTTACATCACGGTTACGAGCAGCGCTTAAATCGATATTTTTTTTCTTGAGAATTGGCTGAAATGGAGTACCGATAAATTCTTTGCCTCGATCAGTTTGCAATTGCTGCGGGCTACCATTGTTACTGCGTGCGAGTATGCGTGTCAGACCGCAGGCCACATTTGCGCTCGTTTCGTCACGCAAAGCGTCGACCTACGCGTATTTGCCCAACACGTCGATAACAACACGCAAGATGCATACCCATCGTTGTACGTGGCTATCGAGCGAAGATCACCTAAATCAGCCTCCCATACATCGTCTCTATTACTCACGTTGTACGTACGACGGGGAAATCGTCGTCGTACGAGACGATGCATGGTATATGAATCCTGTGCCTCGAGCTATGGTAAAACATTTTTTCGCGCTACTCTTCGAACCACCTGGGCCAAATTTTTTGCTCGAAAATAGGAGGCAGGATGAGCGGTGTCGTAATATATTTTCTGAAGAATTTTCATTATTTTAACGATGACCGGTTAAATGGATTCTTTTCCTTTTTCTTTTCTAACTGTGTGGGGGATCAATATTTACTGGGGTGTCGTTGGCTCTCTACTGGTGCGATGTTTTCTAATTGTTTGTCCTCTTCTTCGTCCCCCTCCTCCCCCTCGATGATGTCGTTTTCCGCCGTGAGCATTAAATTTCTGTTTGAGTGTGCGGTCTGGGCCTCGTTGTTGTTTTTGTTACTGTTGCTGCTGTTGCTTCTGCTACTATTACTATCGCGTGGTAAAATAAGACGCAGCTGCGGTGTCGAGGATGATGTAGGTGTAGGCTCGTGTAGTAACTCGGGATTGCCGATAAATTCATGTAGCATCTGTATCGCTCGCAGGAGTTTGGCAAAGTGAGATCGACCGATAGGTTTCTCGCGTTTTCTAGCTCACATAGCATCGTGAACAAGATCAACGATATTGGAATTTAAATTCTTCTGCCGTCTATGGAAACAACATCCTTACGATCCCATGTCATTTTTTTACCAACGGTGCTGCGATGCAAATTGCGAAGCAACGATATTGCTTTAGATAACAATTTTTTTGTTACGCTATCGATAATAAGTGTGTCATTGAGGTGAGATTTAACTTTGTTTATTAAAACGTCGTCGATTTTATTCTCGTGAGTATCGAGTATTGCTATTTTTCGTTTTGATGAAATATTCGGTACTGTATTATCGTACTCGACCATGTGAAGATGAACGCTTCAAAACCTGCTGGTACCCTATCCATTTCTCTCTCTCGCTCTTGTACGAGTGAGAGTTTAGAATTTCCTTCAGCTCAGAGTCGAGGCGCGATATCGGCGTACCGGTAGTCTGTACGGAGGGCAACTGGTTTGTAGTAGTAGTAGTAGTAGTAGTAGTAGTAGTAGTAGTAGTGGTAGTAGTAGTAGTAGTAGCACCAGTAGTGGCGAGTTCAGTGAGACGATGTATGTTATCATGGGGAATAAGTACTATTTTTCTGGCATATTTCATGACTCATGTAGACCAAGACAGGCACAAGAAGCAACTTGAGAAATCTGACACAGTGCTCGACGATGATCTTCCTCTTACCGCTCCAATTTCCCCTTTTGGCGGCTAGTCGTCGAAGAAATGTCGCGTGTCTCCGGAGATGATTCTTTTGCACGTTGTTCAGACTCACGTTTCCCTGTAAATCGTTTACAGCACACTCGCATATACACCGTACGAGCGCTACATCTGCTTTGCGCAAAATTGCACGTCGTTGCTCTTGCTTCAGATAACACAGCGCTTGCAATATAATTATTTGCTTTTTATTGAGAGGTCCGCGCATCGCCATTACAAGCGCGTTACTGGTACATCGCGTGTCGCATCGCGAACCTTTATTGCTTTTTGAGGCACGTAAACGTAATGGTATTGATCATCGGGAAATATACAGGCGCGATATCGACAATTATCAGGCGTCGATTGTTTCAAGACGAATAATAGATAGCCGTGCGGTGCAGCTGTTGCATCGAAATATATCAGGAGTACAAATTGAAAATGCGGGATTTTTTTCTATTTTTGAACGTTTATTCTGAAAAAATGGTAACAAATGAATTATTCAAAGTATTGTCCATCGCTAGCCACAACTTTTTCCCATCTTTCTGGCAATTTACGGATACCGTCGCGAAAAAATTCGGCCGGCTTGGCTGCTATCCAGTCATCGACCCATTTTTGGGCTTCTTCGTAAGAATGGAAGCGCTGGTCAGCTAGGCCATGTGTCATCGATCGGAAAAGGTGGTAATCGGAAGGAGCAATATCTGGGCTATACGGCGGGTGGGGTAAGACTTCCCATTTCAGCGTTTGTAGGTATGTTTTGACCGGCGCTGCAACATGTGGCCGAGCGTTGTCATGTTGCAAAATTACTTTGTCGTGTCTTTGCTCGTATTGTGGCCGTTTTTCTTTGAGTGCGCGGCTCAAACGCATCAATTGAGTTCGGTATAGTGCTCCTGTGATGGTTTCGTTCGATTTCAATAGCTCATAATACACCACACCCAGCTGGTCCCACCAAATACAGAGCATGAGCTTGGCGCCGTGAATATTTGGTTTGGCCGTCGATGATGATGCATGGCCGGGGTAACCATATGATTTTTTGCGCTTCGGGTTATCGTAATGGATCCACTTTTCATCACCAGTGACAATGCGATGCAAAAAACCCTTCCGTTTTTGCCGTTCGAGCAGCAGTTCGCATGCAAAAAAACGGCGCTCGACGTCTCTCGGCTTCAGCTCATACGGCACCCAATGTCCTTGCTTTTGGATCATTCCGAGGGCTTTTATACGATGGGAAATGGCTTGTTGTGTCACTCCCAATGAATCTGCGAGCTCTTGTTGAGTTTGACACGAGTCTTCATTGAGTATTGCCTCCAATTCAGCATTCTCAAACTTTTTCACTTGGCCCGGCCGCTCTTTGTCCTCAACGTCAAAATCACCACTTCCAAACCGCACAAACCATCTCTCGCACGTTGAAACCGATGGAACATGACTCGGATAAGCCTCGGAGACCAATCGATGTGCTTCAGCAGCACTTTTCTTCAAATTAAAGAAGTAAATTAAAACTTCCCGCAAATGCTGTTTTGTTGGCACGAAACTCGACATATTGAGAGCTCAAAAAAACTATGAATTTGACACTGCGACAAATTGACACATACTGAAAATTAAAGCTATAAGACGTAGCTTTGACATGAACATAGTCACAGTACTGCCTGATGCGTATAGCGTTAGTAACGCCATCTGTTATCAAATCCGCATTTTCAATTTGTACCCCTCATACCTCCTGCAAAAATCGCGGATTCTCGGGACATACCTGACGGGCTAAATGCTTAATTTTCGCGCGATCTCGCGGATTTTTGAAGATAACGATATAATTAGCGTTTAAGGAGAAATCGCGCTGCCCGTGACCCTGATGGAAGACATTTTGCGTGATGGTAATGACACTACGATTTTTATGATGGCTACCTTTGGTGAAAAGATCGACCACGGTATCGTTAGATGCCTCGCGCATTAGATTGTCAATGACCGCAAGTTTAGGTCTCGTATCGTCAGAGTAGTCTGCTGCTTGCGGTGAACCCTCGCGAAATTCGATTTTATCACCGTACTCTGAATACCCGGACTGCCACTCTTAGTAATAATAAAGTATACGCTCGAACAGGACATCCGTCATTTCGCGCATGTATTTAAAGAATTTTTTTACAAAATATGTTTTACTACAACCCGTAGGACCGCTTATCACGGCTGTCCATGGATGTTTCCAACGTGTATCCATATCGATGAGTGTCTATCAAAATCAATCAGCTGACTCTTAAATAAGCTTATACCGCGGCGGCGGCGACCCCGCGGCATCAGCTATTTTCGCGGCCTCGACGAGCTGGTAAGGCGTGGCGCGCCTGTACTAGCTGATGAGGCGCGGGCCCGCGGTATAACCTGATGTTTACACCGTATGTAAATTAAATAACGATAATTTTTATATTTCTCACAAATAAAGCAATATTTTTATTTCATTATGCATACATCTCTATGTGCAAATTTTACGAATCATCAAATTCTAAACAGCAATATTATATCCACGGATGTAGCACGAGAAAGTCACAACAAAAGGAAACACTCGATAAGAAAGACGGGACAAAAGGAATCAACGATGAGAAAGTAAGAACAAAAGGGAACGGTAGAAAGATAGCAGCTACTGCTACGAATAGCAGCACAAAAAGAACGAGCAGACAACGGTTGTAGTATACATAATAAATCAATTTTTTTTTTAAATTTATTGTACTCAGTAAATATGATACATGAAATTAGACAAAAAGATTATTTTTAAATATCGCGGATTCAACCGTAAAACTATATACTTTTTTGCGTTATACTAATTAGCATATTTCACAATAGCCGTACGGTACAGTAGAGTACATCCCGTCCCGCTTTCGCTTCGTGTTAACAGGCACGCATGATTTCGTTTCTTTACGCGTTACGACATGATGAAATTCCGTGCGTCGAATAGCGTCTAATTTTAAAATAATAGGTACGCTTCTCGCTCCTGTCACGAAAAATCGAAATGCGTTATAATTTGGGTGACGGCTATTCGCAAAGTTAAGCGTGATACCCTTTACTTCACATTTTTCAATAATCGTACCGTTGGGTTTACGAACAAGGTATGCGTAACATTTTGGTCCTCCCGAAACGAACGAAGTTATATAATTAGCAGGCCCGTATTCGCCTAATTCATCCGTGAGATCTCCTAGAAATTGACCGATTAGCGGCTCATACTCGTTAGCACCGGGGCGACTCACGAAAATACAGGAGTCCGTATCGCAGTACTGTAACGGTAATTTTAATCGTTATCAATTATTTTTATTTTCCGTCGGAAATTCGGGCTAGATCACAGGACTAATTAATATGAGACTTCGAGGTTGGTGAGAATAGGGTTCATTAACCAAAACAGTTTCACTAAAAATGTCAGTATTCGGTTTCTTGCCACCGATAGCGTACAATGCATTAACTCGGTAATTCCGACGATTATTTTAACACTTCTTATCTTATATTGCGTTCACATAGATTCTTGGTATACCCGGCTCGAAGGTCTGTTAGTGTTTCGTACGCTATTATTGGGCTGTACGCTCGATGCACACACACACCGCCAGACATTCCACTTCCTTTCGATCTCTTTCCTGCTCACACGCCCATACACTTCTCGATTATCCTACCTTTTTAAATGCTATGTGACCTAATTTCATTTTCTTAAACACTGCTGACCTAATTCTAATTTATCGATTTTCTACACTTAACTCTATTCACCTGGTCCTATTTTCTTGAATCTATTCAATTAATTCTATCTAAATCTAGATCAGTGTCAATGTTTCACTAGTTATTTCTTGTATTATTTAAATACCTCGCCTGTCTTTTATCTTTCTGCTGTCTTCGTTTTCAATTTGCACTCACTCTAATTCCTCCCTTAAAATAACACTCGCATTCCAATGGAAAAAATGATTTTGGTTTTATTTCGGTCTTAAAACTACGATGCACGTATTATCTTTTAGAATATCGTTCACCAAAAGACTAGGAAATTCCGAGAGCTATTCCCCCCGCGCAGGCTCTTTTATACCCTGCCCCGCGGTCAGATACCCCTCTCCCTCATTATTGCTGCAGTTTTTTAATTGACCGAGATTTCCTAATTTCTCGGTTTGCCATCGCCGCGCTACCCGCCTTCCCCTCGCCACCCAGCGAGGCCATGGTCGCTGACCTGCTGTTTACGGCAGCAAGGGAATTCCGGAGGTGTGACGTAGCTAGTTTTTGTCGCATCTCCGGGTTCGGTGGTCTAGTACCTGTTATCTTTGGTACTTTAGAATATAATTCCGGCTCTTATAGCCGTTCGAAATAATAAAGTGGGCTCGTGATTGTAACTATGTTACAGTACATTCGTTGCCCGAGCTTCTCAAGATAACTGTATAGTTTTAGGCGTACCTGTGCCGTCGTGTATGCTTCAATCGCTGCGTTCGATGTCGGGGATGGTTTGATAGCATCGCGGTTGCTCACATAGTTTACATACATGATCTTGTGATTAACCGGTAGCATTCCCGTCACCTCAATCTTCGGACTTGTTACTAAATTCGTTAGCTCCGCTCGCGTGAAAACGACACCGGTTTTCGAGAGAATCTCACGTTGACCAAACTTTCCCCAGAACGAATTAAGAGCCAATTTTGTGAGCGAACGTAAGCCTGGATTTGACTGGAAAGCACTTCACTCGAGATATACACCCTCAGACTCCTTGTACAATGCTATAAAACGTGCTATTGCTTCCTCGTCATCGTTACACTCTGTTGGCGGTCCACTCGCCTCCTGCTTTATTTTTAGGAATGTATCGATGTACTCGGCAACATGACCGCCTCGTCGCGTTGTCGAGTCATACTGCGTAACAACGTATTGCCAAATTTCATAGATACGCGTCACCTTAAATTCGAGCGACACACCTTTTCTCAGTTCGTCCACGACCCATGTGCCCCCAAACGCTTGCTCAGTCGTGTTATTGTGTGTACAACCCGCGGAAGTGTCCATATCTGTACAGCACGCTCTACACAGAGGGAACAGTAGTTTCCCATGTATGCAAACAGGCAGTACGGGAATATACAAATCGCGCGGTGCTACCACGGTACGCTCCACGAGACCCTCGACGACACTTAGATCGTTTTCAAGTCCTACGAGTTTTCGACACTCGTCACCTACGTACAATTTCGGATGTCCAACGGGATATTTTCCATTCATATACACCCATGGATACAGCGAGCACACATCCACATAACGTATCTGCTTCCTATTCGCGACGTCGTACAAGCTTACAAAATTTTCCATTCGACCGCCAAAGAATGCATCGCGTGGTTCGAGAGGCGCCTGCTTGACCATGGCGTGATTTTTCACATATAACGACATTTCCTTGTTATTCTCGCGTAATTTGTCAAAATCGCATTCCCATTTTTCGGTTAGACTGTACCCTTTTGATCTGATTCGCCCGGAAATAAGAACAGTACACTCGTATCGCTCATCCATTGTATCGCGGAATTTAGTTCGAGCATCTCTATTCACGCTATAACATCGCGGACAACCATGCCAGAAGCAGCCGTGAAATTGAAGAACGTTATAGACCACCGCATTCACGTAGTAACCATCGACAGCCGGTAGGCCGGTAGGAGGACGATACTCTCTCGTGCGTCCAGCATGAGCGATAACGCAGTTGCGCTCACGCTCGAGCCATACGAGCCATACACCGTACCAGCGGTACCCCCTGGTGGTAACACTGCAATGCGATCTTTCTGTAGAAAATTCTTTCGAAATACTCTCATACATGCTGATGCTATCGTGCATGCTTCTGTAAAGGGGCCCACGCTTCCGCAACGTATAAGTAACTCTCGAAAAGCTAGACACGCTCGTCTCAAAACCGTAACATCTGTACGACAATATTGCACAAATTTCGTCGCAAAATCAAATTTATAATCGACGCGACTCGATTCGTCCCCATACCATTTTTAAAATCGCTCGCGATCCGCCGAGAACATGGTATCGGGTAAGTAAAAATGCAGAGCCGGCAGAGGACCTGAGTAATTCTGATATTCCGGTGTGTTGAATAAATGGGGAAATGTACCTTTTGCCACCTCATCAGCGAAACCAAAGGCCTTAGGTAAAGCGCTAAGAGCCATGGTTAAATAGTTTAGACTAACGAGAAAATCCACATCGCCAATCTTCATGGAGACAATCTTCGTACCATTTATAATCAGAGAGGGCAACTGTGTTTTTTGCACTTCGATTTAATACCGTAGAATAAATTGCGCGTCGAAACCTCTCGCATTATGAGCAATACAGATGGTCTTTTCAAATTTTTGTGATAATGCCAATTTCACGAGCTCCCCAACAGGATCATCAATGAACACGAATTCACGTGTACCACAGTCAGCACAATCGGTATCTATATCTGTGATATCTATACATGTCATACATACGTATTGTGTAACACATAAATTCGGCTTGTGGATTCGTGTCGATTTATCATCGTGCAATTATTCGTGTTGATGCGTCTCAAAATCATAAAATAAAAATCTCGTGGAAGGCTTGTCTTTTTTCTTCACCTATTGCGCCTCTGGTTTCTCAACACGGTAAGCGCCACGCCGAATTTCTGTGCCTTTCCGTTAGCCGTCAGGCGAGCTCTGCATGGCCGCTCGCCGATAGCCGAGCCAGAGTATAGATAGATGTCGGGTAACGTAACCCGCGTTGAGGACCGGGGCTTGTCTTCGTATGTTTATCTTTCTACTTGCAGATAATTGCACTCGAGCGCCTGACATTTTGCAATCGCAATAAATACTATGTATATACTATGTTTATATCCTTACAGTCCCTTCTCCTTGGTAGAAAATAAACAAACCGAAAAGCGATGCCTAATGACGCCCGAATGCATAACAAGTCCTCAGTTGCATGCATATCGTAGCCCAGTTTCGTTCAGTCTCCAAGTTTTCTCGTACTTCTTCTTGACCAGAAACTCAAAGTTGTGTTGGCCTAAAAATCGAGATGTCATCAAGTGATACGTCAAGTGAACAAATTTTAGTGCCTACACTTCGTCATCGCCGTGTATTGCTCTCGTCCAGCGATGAAAGTTTATCAGAGAATGCCCGTGTGGATACTAATACAACGGGTAATCAACAGTGGTTCGATCCACGAGGAAATCAGCCTAATATAAGAGCTTTTACGGGCGAATGTGGGGTTGACATATGTAATATTACATTACAAAATTGTCGCAGTGTAGGAGACTTTTACGTTCTACTGGTCACGGAAGAAATGCTTCAGGAAATAAGTGATCAAACAAATATATGCGCAGTGCAAAAGCAATCAATAAGTGCTTCGAGGCGTATGAATAAGTGGGTCCATACAAATAAAGATGAAATCAAGCGCTTATTTGGGCTCATTATATGGATGGGATTGGTAAAATATCCAGCGATATATTTATACTGGTCCAGGGATCCGCAATATTATTATCCATTCCCACACAAAGTAATGAGCAGGAACCGATTTCAGATTGTTTTGAGGATCCTTCACTTTTGCAACAATGAAACAGCAGATGTCACCAACCGTTTATACAAAATCCAGCCGATTATCGACGAATTGAACAAAAATTTTTAAAAATATTACCATCCGACGGAAGTAATTTGTATTGACGAATCGATGATTCCATTTCGTGGACGAATTATGTTCCGACAATACATGAAGCAGAAGAAACACAAGTATGGGATAGAAATTTTCAAACTCAGCTGTGGCCTCGGCTATACATATAATTTCAGTGTTTACAGTAGCAAAACTTTCGACAAATTGAACACAACGACAACAAATATAGTCATGAATTTGTGCGAAGATATATTTCATGAAGGCCATACACTCTGCACTGACAATTGGTACACCAGTGTAAATTTGGCCAAAAAACTGATAGAGAAAAATACTCACTTGATTGGTACACTAAGGAGTAATCGCAAGGATAACCCAAAAGAAGTGGTATCCAAGAAACTAAAACGGGGGGAATGTGTCGCTCAAGAGAATAAAGAAGGGATCACAATTTTGAAGTGGAGAGAGAAGCGTGACGTTCTGTTACTTTCGACTAAACACTACAAATGAAGACCGTTCGAACCAAATCAAAAGTTGTTAGTAAACCAACAATTGTCGTAGATTATAATGCGGGAAAAAAATCTATTGACCTGTCAGACCAAATGGCTGCATACAGTAACCCATTACGGAAATCGATGAAATGGTATCGGAAATTGGATTTTGAGTTATTATTGAACACCGCTGTTGTAAATTCCTTCTTCATACACCAAGAAATAACAGGCCAGAATATGTCTATCACAGTGTATCGTAAAATTTGATTGACACACTTATGCAGGAGAAGGAGGAACAAGTGGACACCTGTGTAAATCCTCGGCATCGTTTGGAAAAAAAGGAAGGCAGTGCGCACAAAATTAGACGATACTGCACCGAATGCTACAATCAGAATGCACAAATATTAGGACCAAAGACAGCTAAAAATGTAACGCGAAAAGTAACAACCTTTTGTAACCGATGTACACAGAAACCTCACCTTTGCTTATCTTGTTTTAATAAATTACATTAATATTTTTAAGTATTATATTCTGTTCCTTGAAGCATTGACCAAACAAAAACCGATATCGCATAATTTAAATGTTCAGTCTCACAAGTACGCAAGGACCGACACACGCGCCGCAATAGAAGAACGAAAAGTCTGCCGCCGGTCCCTACGGACCAGCGTGGCGCTTAATGTGTTAAGAGGTGCTATAAAAGACGCATGCGTAGTCGGTCGGGTTTGCTTGCATGTAATACAAAACTATACACCACATACATGCATCTTTTTATGTGTGGTTTTAATCATACGCGAACAGCCTCTACAGATTTTCAATGCTTTACAGATGCTGTACCGTATACATTTACGAGACGTGATACCCGCGGAGCCCTCACCCTTGTAATGAGCGAGGCAAATAGCACCAAAGAACGAACGATTACAGTCTGTGCAATACGCAGGCTGAGAGTCTCTATTGCCATTGCAATAAGTGGATTTACATCGAGCACATTGATAGCTACAGCGATGCTCGAGTACTCGAATATACTTGGAATCACACTGTGTGCAGAACCCCTGACTACCTACCGCACCAGCGAGATTTAATTCTGGCTGGTAGTGATGACCACGCTTGTAATAGAAAATAAAGAGTGTATGATTATTTTTACCTATTGCAGAGAGTACAGATTTTCGCCCATTTTACAGAGTCGGAACGCGTTTTTCGAAGGTGAGAAATTCATAAACAACAATCGCTATACCCTCGTGAACCAAGTGCTCCTGAAATAGCTGAATTTAGCGCATACCGCACACTCTAGACGGTGTCGTTATCCGTGACGGCATTACGCGTGAACTCTATCGCTGCTGTATATTACGCTCTTCGAAGCCCGTTCCGAATTTGATACCATCGTCTGTGTAGCTCGCCCGTACGTATTTGACCGCGTTCGGCTTGCGCTCGGGCTGTGACAAGGGATCGTTGTAGACACAACTTATCGTTATTACTTATGCGTAAAATTGACTTTTTTGCTATAGACTCGTGTATAAGCCTGGTGCCCACACCGGCTCCTTCGACGCCGCGTACTATACATGTCGTCATTCCACATGTACCAGCGTCTATTTGAAATTCGCGCGCGCTCTGAGCTACACTATTAATTAGTCGCTATACATCGTCAGGAACGATGTCACGAGCTGTTCGAAATGATAACCATACAGGTCCTTGCGCGAAAGACGGTACGCTCAGAGTCATACCCACATAATCATGTCCTTCGCCCGATTCTGTAAGACGTGTGAGAACATCTCGTACACCGCCCTCGAATCATGTCAGATGATCGATACCGTCTGGTGGCTGACGAAAACAAAAATCTGTCTCTCGACCCTGCATCCTAAAGCGTGGAAAATATCGGCTCTGCTCATTGTGGATACCGAGGCGTTCACCAGGAGGCAAAATATCACCTCCCCGTATAGCAGTCCTTCCATCGCTAGTCTGTCTACCTGCAAGCATAATTAAACCATTTATTAGAATTTTTATTTCATTTAATTAAATTTTTTGTTCGTCGCTAGCTATATATTATGTATATAAATCATGTAACGTAAGAATTACAAACTTATATTTGCTTCTAGTTCTCGAATCCGAATTTCATAAACCAACTCGATTGTCGGCGGTCACGGCACAGTGAATCGTGCAAAGCGAAAAACGTTTGGGTCCGACTCGTACCCTGTTTTTTCATTTTACTATTATTATCTCCGTAATTTATTTTTGTCAGCGTAATTGTAATATTAAAAGCTTACCTGAATCTACCGGGTCTTCCTCCTCCTCCTCGTCATTCTCATCGTCCTCCTCCTCCTCCTCCTCGTCATCGTCTTCATCCTGCTCTTCTTCTTCTTCTTCTTCTTCTTCCTCGTTGTCTGTATTGCTATTGGTATCATCGTTTGAACTGTATTGTCGCGATGCACCTACGACGGCTCCATCTTGTTCTCTCGCAGGGCCGACCATGAAAAGACCGTTTGTTGGTTTATAACCGTGGAACGGCTGGGTAAAATTTATCCAACGATTCCCTGCGGAGCTGTCACCATCTTTGTCCCTGCTATGATCATCTGAATCGGTTCTACTCTCCTCATCGAAATCATAGGTGTCAGATCCCATTTCTTCGTCTTTTTACCGTCGAACTATATAAAAATCTTATGAAATAGAGGAAATAAAATAAAAGTAATTAACGCAGTATATTACTTACGTCTTTCACTGAGTATGGGCTACAAAGCAGGCTCATTCAGCCAACTGCGTCGAAGAATAACACGCACCACCGAATGAGTAATTATTTGATTATCAAACAATCCAATATTATGCGCGTCAACTAAATCGCGCTGATGACACTCGCACAGCATACCGCGAATTTTACGAACAACCGCTTGTGTCGGAAGTTCCCATATGGTGATCTGTAAATTTCTTCTCCTCCACCGCGAACGCAACGACGGTCTACGCTTCAATATAAACTCTATCAATTTTTTTATCAATGAGCGCTTTACCACTCTGACCATGATTGTGCTGTTAGAGTAGTAGTAGCCGTAACCACAGTAAATCAGACAATTAGCTAGAGATTTTTTAAAGCGGCTCTTTTTTATAAAGGGTGATTTTTTAAGAGCTTGAGAACTTTTTTTAAAAAAAAAACGCATAAAATTTGCAAAATCTCATCGGTTCTTTATTTGAAACGTTAGATTGGTCCATGACATTTACTTTTTGAAGATAATTTCATTTAAATGTTGACCGCGGCTGCGTCTTAGGTGGTCCATTCGGAAAGTCCAATTTTGGGCAACTTTTTCGAGCATTTCGGCCGGAATAGCCCGAATTTCTTCGGAAATGTTGTCTTCCAAAACTGGAATAGTTGCTGGCTTATTTCTGTAGACTTTAGACTTGACGTAGCCCCACAAAAAATAGTCTAAAGGCGTCAAATCGCATGATCTTGGTGGCCAACTTACCGGGCCATTTCTTGAGATGAATTGTTCTCCGAAGTTTTCGCTCAAAATGGCCATAGAATCGCGAGCTGTGTGGCATGTAGCGCCATCTTGTTGAAACCACATGTCAACTAAGTTCAGTTCTTCCATTTTTGGCAACAAAAAGTTTGTTAGCATCGAACGATAGCGATCGCCATTCACCGTAACGTTGCGTCCAACAGCATCTTTGAAAAAATACGGTCCAATGATTCCACCAGCGTACAAACCACACCAAACAGTGCATTTTTCGGGATGCATGGGCAGTTCTTGAACGGCTTCTGGTTGCTCTTCACTCCAAATGCGGCAATTTTGCCTATTTACGTAGCCATTCAACCAGAAATGAGCCTCATCGCTGAACAAAATTTGTCGATAAAAAAGCGGATTTTCTGCCAACTTTTCTAGGGCCCATTCACTGAAAATTCGACGTTGTGGCAGATCGTTCGGCTTCAGTTGTTGCAGGAGCTGTATTTTATACGGTTTTACAACAAGATCTTTGCGTAAAATCTTCCATGTCGTCGAATAACACAAACCCAATTGCTGCGAACGGCGACGAATCGACATTTCACGGTCTTCAGCAACACTCTCAGAAACAGACGCAATATTCTCTTCTGTACGCACTGTACGCATTCGTGTGGTTGGTTTAATGTCC
Source organism: Cylloceria caligata (assembly GCA_963942595.1). Classification (NCBI taxonomy): domain Eukaryota; kingdom Metazoa; phylum Arthropoda; class Insecta; order Hymenoptera; family Ichneumonidae; genus Cylloceria; species Cylloceria caligata. Next base: position 53,107,809 of record OZ012707.1, on the reverse strand, counting down.
AATAAAGTAAACTGAGTGCGAAACTTGGTCACAATCGCATTAATTGTTTGCTCACTTGGTCGATTATGTAGACCATAAATCGGACGTAAATCGCGAAACACTTTTCGAACCGAACACTGATTTTTGTAATAAAATTCAATTATTTGCAAGCGTTGCTCGTTAGTAAGTCTATTCATTATGAAATGTCAAAGCATACTGAGCATCTTTCTCTTTGACACCTTGTCTGAAATCCCGCGTGATCTGTCAAATACTAATGCATGAAAATCCTAACCTCAAAAAAATCACCCTTTATATTCCTTTAATACGCTCTTTCTCTCTTTTTCTCTCTGCATATACTGCAGCAATGTAATGAATACGACTAACCAAGAAGATGGCCGTACACGATTACTTTACAAAAGCAAGACCTAGGGAAATATTTAGCGATGGTGATGTACTAAGTTATCGAGTTTCGTTGATGAATGTCATATTGTTTTCATCTAATTTCAAGGCACTCAGCCATGAGGAAAATCATCAAATTTCATCGACGAATATTATTTAGTTTTCATGACACATCTTATCTGTTTGTCGAGGTGTGTGTGTGCACATATGTGTGCGAGAGTATGCGAGAGTTTTGGGATATATTTGTTGCTGCTGTTACAAGGCTGTTGAGGAGAATGCGACAAATATCAAAGGATATTCGTGAGCAATTTTCAGTCGTATGATTTGCAGTATCAAAAGAAGAGGCGATGCAACTAAATGGTGGGGGAAATCTGTATAAAACGGAGTATGAACACCACCGACGATTCATTCGAAAAGTTACAGTCTACACGAAAGCAATAAAGGTAAATAACGGTGCTACGTCTCACTCGACATCGCCATATATAGCGAACCCCGTTATGTACGGTTTAAATAAATCATTTGGTAAAATGATCGTTGCCAGGCTCGAGTTAAACTCTACGTGTACTCTTACACCAGTGATGAAAATATTGTCGAATTCTTTTACCGGAATTACGCTTAGTGCGGCCGAGTGGCGAGTGTTTAAAAGTGATTTTTCTCGTGTACAACGATATTCCGAAGCTCATGGAGCTGATGCCGAGAAAATGTGTAATGCCCGCATAGAGCACACAACGCATTACACACTTTTAACCTCGTGTTACCAGCACAGAGCCGTCTCATTTGGTAAAATAATCGGTAGCGCTAATGAGGAATACGAGAATCAAGAGGAATCTGGAGAATCGAAACGGAAACGCTTCCGAAAATATTCTCCAAACATTGTTCTTCAGCGGCCTACATGTAATATTCTCGTCGAAATAAGTAGAAGAATTGATATTCATATGCAGGCTCTAGAGAGCAAAAGTGAAATGATTCAGCGGTGTATGAATGAGGTGGTATCATATGCCCGTGAAAAGATAGTTGTCAGTGAAACGCCTCGTGTAGCAGCGTATGAGATCATCGGTTCTAAGGAATTCTTGGAAAAGGGCTCGAGCACATCACGACCTCGCTAGCGCCGGAGGATGCGGAGCTTATGACAATTATTTTTTCCGAAATAATTGTGCTGTTTCGTGGTCATATCGCTGATCATGCATCGGGTGTTGCGTTGCGAACGCAATAATTCTCCGTTGGTGCAGGTATTTGTGATAAAGACACAGTTGTAAATAATTGTATATAGTGTACATTTAGCTCGAAATGTTATAAGGTATACACTAAGGTCAGTCATGGAGAGAGAGAGAGAGAGAGAGAGAGAGAGAGAGAGAGAGAGAGAGAGAGAGAGATTGATTGATTGATTGATTGATTGGTTTATTATGCCTTGGCAAGCCTTTGGCAAAATGATACATTCAAAAGTAAATAAGACTAAAAGTAAGATTAAATATATAATAGAAATACTATAATTAGAATACAAAATATAAATGAAAATATAAACTAAGAATATGCAATTAAAAACAATCTAAACTAACATCGTTAACCCTAGCATGCATCTACATAGTTAAATAAATAAGTATAGATTCGATTCTTAAAAACTTCTAAACTCGGCGACGTAGTAATATTGGATGGTAACGAGTTCCAGAAATAAATGCCAGATAGCGAAAACCCTTCATGGTAAGTCGCTGTACGGTGAGAAGGGATGACAAAGCTTGATCGAGGCTGCCTTGAGGGTCGTTCAACTGGAGTTGTTGTTCGTATAAATAATTCTTGTATGTAGGCTGGTGTACTTTGACGGACAACCCTAAACATAGCTATACCAAGAAAGTAAAGACGTCTTGATCGTACTGTGATCCAGCCAAGTTGACGTCTAAAAGTTGTGATATGAGTGTCCCGTCGCAAGTCAAAGATAAAACGAATACAATCGTTGACAAGGCGTTCTAATTTTGTATTTAGTACATCTGATAAGTTGTGGTAGACAAGGCAGCAATAATCTAATTGAGGGAAAATAAGAGAAGTGATAAGTAACTTCCTTACTTCCATGGAAAGAGCATTGCGATGAAATTTCAACTTGTGAATAATAAAATGCACTTTTTGTGATATATGCTGTACTTGAGATTTCCACGACAAGTTACACTCCATAGTGACACCCAGATTGCGGGCTTCGTTAACGAATGGAAGAATAACACCATTTAATGTGATCGGTAATATTTCAGAGAAATCCAGCTGGCGGGTGTAAGAATTACTGCCTAGTATAAGAATCTTAGACTTGGAAATATTGAGCTTGAGACCATTTGTTACCGCAAAGTTAGCTATAGCATGGACATCTACAGATATCAACCTAATGCCCTGGTTGAGTTGTGACGGACAACAATCAAGATAAATTTGGGTGTCATCAGCAAATATCATGTGCTGTGAATTTTGTAATGCAGAACTGATGTCATTGATGTACAGCGAGAACAAGAGCGGTCCAAGGACAGAACCCTGCGGGACTCCTGACGTCGTAGGTAGCCAGGTAGAGCAGTCTCCGTGATCATCAATAACTGCTTGAGTTCTTCCTGTCAGATATGAGAAAATCCAGTCAAGAACCGAATGAGAAAGTCCGATCTTCTTTAGTTTCAAAAGAAGTTGTAGATGCGGAACTGTATCAAATGCTTTACTAAAATCAAACAAAATTAGGATGGTCATGCGTCTTCTATCTATATTACGCCTAACATCTTCGCAAATACGCAGAAGGGCTGACTGAGTGCTGAACCCACTACGGTATCCTGATTGACGTGCATCAAATATCTTATTGCTATCAATCCAATCAGTCAGTTGTCTATGAATAAGCCGCTCAAGTATTTTCGACACTTCAGACAGATTAGCTATTGGTCGCGTATCTGATGGTGAGAGAGGCTTTTTTATTTTAGACAAGGGCCGAAGAAAAGCTTTCTTCCAGTACTGAGGAAACTCTGAAGATACAAGAGAGAGATTAAACATAGCTGTTAGGATAGGGCAAGATACCGTAAGCGATTTAAATAAAGAGAACATGGAAATACCATCGGGACCAGCTGCATACGATGTTGAATTTGAGTTGCCGGAGATAGTAAGATGTACTTGTGAGCATGTAATTTCGGAAAAACTAAACGTTGGACGAACTGGCTGGATATTGGAACTCAGCCTACAAAACTCGTCATGCGAACACGGTGGCAGTTGACTAGATATTTCAGAATAGAATGCATTGAGTTCCTGCGGTCTAAAAAATTGAGTGGGGGATGAAAAAGATGACTTGACGAGGCCAAGTTTTGCTAGTTCTTTCCATAATCTGCTAGGATCTGTGTTGCTAGATAGCCTTTGAAAGTGGAAATCATTTTTTGCTTGTCTGAGATCCTTCTTAAGCGTGTCTCTGTACTCTCTAAATATCGCCATATCGAGTACATTACTAGATCTTTTAGCAATCGTGTATAAGGTGTTACGTTGAGCCATACGATTTTTCAATTCCAGTGAGAGCCACGGTGCTGGTGGCCGACATATACGAAATGAACGGAATGGAGCATGATAATCTAATGACGTGAGATACGCTTTGGATACTGTTTCAACGATCATGTTAATATCTAATGGTATGTTATCTATGAGACCGGAATTCCAACTAAATTTAGTACTAAAATCAAATAATTCAGTAATATTAAATATATTAGATAAATATTCACAAAAGCTAGTTTCATTAAAATTGCGGTACGCTCGCCGTGAAATAATACGGTCTTCAGGAGGCTCGACGTCGAGAGAATAAACGAGTTCAAGAAGATCATGACCTGCTATGAAAGGGGCCTCAGATTTGACAAAGGAATGTTCTTTTTCTTCATTGTCAATAATGAAAACATCAATCCATGAATCAGAGTTGGTTAGGTGATGAGTAGGTGCAGAATCAACAATATGAAATGAGAGCGAGAGAGCTAATTGGCGCAGGTATGACGATTCATAATTAATGCTACTCAGGTCGCAATTAAGATCACCTGCAATAATTATATTCTCATAAACATGTGTAAAATTAGATAATACTTGAATGAAGTCGTCAAACATAATACCTTTTGGTCGCCTATATACTGAAGCAAAAAGAAGCTTCTTCGTATTCGAGCTGGTAATTTCGACGATCAAATATTCTGGCGCATTGGAAAACTGATTTGGAGAAGACGCTAATACTTTTGCTTTAAGGGAATTATGGATGTAGCAAGCAACTCCACCCCCTTCTTTGCCTTCTCGATCGTTGCGAATTAGAAAATATTCGTTGATGCTTATTAGGTCATCAGCAACATATGAATGAAGCCATGTTTCGCTTATCGAAACTATGTGGTAGCTATGTTCAATTATGGTCGATTGAATAAGTTCAATGTGACCTCGAACAGAATTTGCATTGAATTGTGCAACCTTTAAAAGTGACGAAGATGGAGAAGGATGCGATAGAACGGGATTTGACTGTGGTAGTCAAACTAATTTTTGTAAGTCAGTTTCATCGGTAATGATAACTGGCGCTTGCCCATCTCCTTTACGCACATGAATGTTGCCAGAGCGAACCCATACATATTTATAATTGCATTCAGAAGCTCGAGTTTTGGTGAGGCGTAGAAGCTTGTAGAGTGCTGCAGGAAGAAACTCATTTATAAATACCACTCCTTTACTGTCCAGACCAAAAACATTTTTGAGGGACAGATTCTTCTTTGTTCGCTTTATGTCTATTATATAATCTTTAATTTGGTGAGATTTCAAAGTC